>JBBPRI010000491.1:0-13259 GCA_038092955.1 Boletus pseudo-olivaceus
CTAAGGTCCACTAGGCAGGTTTTCACGCTCGACGACGAGAGCCCCGGCGCAGATTAGGCCCGCGAGATTGATAGGTTCTCGCCTTGGCAGGTTTTCTGTGACAAGTCCCGTTCGTGTACGAAACACTTGGTGACAGAGGTGCGACGTCATACGCACGCTCATTGGAATTTGCTACGCCCTCGCGTAACACTGCATGTCTGGGTGCTGGGTCAGTGGATATAACATTCTGTTTCCCTCATAGTAATCATGCCCAGTTCCCCCCCATGGCGGTGCATAGTATGGTGGGGGATATCCATACCCACCATAAAACCAGGGGGACCCATGGGCATTTGTGGGGCGAAAGGCTGGGCACTGGATGACCATGTATGCGGCTTCACAGTCTGACTCGATAAGTCGATCGGTCTCTCGTCTACTGTTGCCTTTTCGTCCATCTGTGCACACAGTACCGTCACGAAATCCAAAATGAAAAAAGTCGGGAATTACTTACAATTTGGAATGCCCAGAAGGAAAGATTGCTGACAGTCAATGGATAGCAGACATCACCACCGCTTGCAGTATAACAATATGTTTGGCTCTCAGGCCCCTTTGAATGTACCTCGCACTTCCAGCATTCTTGAAGCTGCTTGATGATTTCCATATGACAAGTTGTTCCATCTATTTCATCAGATGACAAGGGCTTCTGTTTGGCTCCCAATGATTCAGAAGATTTTGCACCCTGGAATGAAATACAAACACAATTAGACATAGAAATATCGATAATAAACTGGAACTTACACCCTTGGTACCATTTCCAGATCGCGCTGAACTGTTATCTCCGATGGCGGCATCTTCAAAGTAAACAAGGGGATTCTTCGGCATGCGGGTTGACGGCTTTCCATTTGCGAGACGTGTGGGCACAACTAGTGGTCGCATTCTCTCTTTGAAACTATTGAGCTCACTATCTGACTGAATAGAGATAGAACCTTGCTTGGCCTTGTCACAATCTAGTCGATACTGAACCCTGACCAATCCTGGGAACCGCTCCACTTTTTCTGCAACAGTGGTACAGAGTTCATCGAGAGTGATCGTGGATGGAATCGAAAATGGCGCATTTGCACCAGCTGGTCGACGAGCAGTACATTGAATAGCGAATGCTATGTGTACAAAAGCGTGATATAGAATCAGCATCATATGAATTTGACATGGCAGGAGGACACTTACAACAATTCTCTGGGTCATAAGAGGTGGCAGGTTTAGCTGAAGTCATTCTCTTGGTAGTAGTGCTGGTCTTCTGCTTGCATGGTACCATATGCTCGAGTTTTGGACATTATTGGTAAAGTTGCTTCATCTCAAGGTCTGATTGGTTCTCTTCATCCTCATCGCTTGAGACATTCATATCAAAGACTTCGCTGGTGCCACTACTTTCATATGCATCCAGACCTAACTCGGGATCTGCTGGGATATCAACAGTAAGAGTGTGGAAGAACTGGTCTGTGCTGAGGGGATTTGATGGAAACACGGAAGTCACATCTGTGTCATAGTCTGGCGCAATAGGGTCATGGCGGGGTATATGTCATATCCCACATTTTCCTAAGTCCCATCTCCGTTTATTCTGTTCCCACTCCGAGACTTCACTCCAAGATAGCTCACATACTCTGTCATTGTTCTCTGGCGTGACATCTCCGTACCTGTGCTTGTTTGACAGGCGTCACCGCTGTCTCATATATACGCTGTCTTATTTCCATTTGATAGATATCTCCGAACCTGTGCTCGCTGACGGGCACAGCTCCGTTACCATTGTCTCTCTTTATTGCTGTCTCATTCCCGCTTCGTAGATAAACTCTGCTCCGGTCGTTGTACATCTGTCTCATTTACCTTAGACTTACGATCTCCGCCTCCATATATAAACCCTCTCCAAAATCATGTACTCCTTAGTTTGAATATTATCATAGACTGTTCTCCTCACTCTGACCCTTCAACTTGAACCTCAACGGTTCTCCTCTGATCTCGTAGTTGACTCAAGTTTTACACTTGACGTCTTTATCCTTCCACCTCCATATTCCGAAATCTGGGACGGACTCCAACAAGGACGCACCACATAAGGTGAAGCCGACGTCCCAAACCCTCTGCGCGTACTGTAACTCCGGAGTTCTGGAGTTCAACCTAGAGATTCCGGTCTTAAGTTAACACTTGAATGGTGAGGCAAAACAGATCGATAAGGTGCGCTTACTTCACTCAGTATCTATCAAAACCTGGGAACAAACAATGATGATATTGGTATGAATAACATTGTAAAGGAATACTGGTATTATACGTAGCCACAATGCGCAAACCACCCACAGGCATCCTGGGGAGAGATGACATACAGCGCTCGAAGTAGTGTAAGGGATGTTTGTTCATCAGACATTTCTGTCATGGTCATTCGAACATACATAGTCACTGTCCCTCTGTAGGTGATATTTCGTTGCAGAGAAAGCGAGTTTGATTGGGTTGAAGTCAGGAGAGTATGGTGGCAGAAACTCACAGCGCATTCCTCTATACAATGGTTACTAACGGGTCTCTGAAATTGATCGGGAAGAATAGATTCACATACCTGGCTTGAATCAATTTCTGGATTGAAGGATGCTTGTGGATCTTGCAGTTAT
Organism: Boletus pseudo-olivaceus; assembly: GCA_038092955.1. Taxonomy (NCBI): domain Eukaryota; kingdom Fungi; phylum Basidiomycota; class Agaricomycetes; order Boletales; family Boletaceae; genus Boletus; species Boletus pseudo-olivaceus. The sequence goes on from JBBPRI010000491.1 coordinate 2,625, forward strand.
CCATCACAATGATGGAGTTCGGCACAGGGAAGGGTTGCATACTGTCGAGTAATCACTCCATAAATCTTGTGAATGTTTCCGTACAAAATGATCCTTTGACCATATCACAATGTAAAATACCATCGTGAAGTGACAGCGCAGGGAGGACTGAGAAGCTGTGTGATTGTCAGTAATAATCAACAAATCTAAAATAAATAGACTCACTGTCGACTGCATACAAAAAATGCTTTGTGCTGTGCCTTCATACCTTGAATTGACCATGCATGACCACGGTAAGTTGTTCACTGATCCACAGAGCTTTCATCAACAAAAACCAGCTGGTCTGCCTCATACAATCCAATCCTGGCAAGATAGTCAAGTCGTTTGTGTGCAGACCGTTCTGCCGCAACACATGTGACCTAAAAAACACAGAGGACGGCTTACCTTTTTACCTTGGGACATGTCTGCAACATGTTTTGAGTGCTGAATGACAAGAGGGAAGGTGAAACTTACTAGGGACAAAAATCCTGGTGCGCTGAGATTTCGAAAAATTAAGATATCGTCTTTTCACCACCGGTCTACTCAGAATGTCTTCCCTGGACTGTTCCAAGTTGAATGGTATCATTTCCGAAGAGATCTGGGTGAGTATTGAGGTGCTATGGTTGACCGAAAATGAGAGGTGTTTTTTTACATAAATTTCCCACTTGCCAAGTTGCCTGAAAAACACAGTAATATGCGCTGGAACTCCACAATTATTTCTGGGTTCACTTGTTTGCCTGTGGCGTCTGCATCGTGGAAAATGTCAACTAATGCTTGTGACATTGTGGAGGGAAAGGAAGGGGTAAAGAATTTAAGTAAACTTGGAGGGACGTCATAAGGAGTGCCTTGGTCTCAAGGTCTTTGTAGTGTAAACTTCGTCGTCTAGGGATTCTCCTCCATTGAGACACCTGATTGACCTGTAACTAATTTGTCTTCTTTTGGAGATGGGCCTTCTAACTCCCCCTCTCCCAAATATCTGGTTAAAGAAGGGAAGGAGGTCGTCGTCCAACTCTTCCAACTCTTCTCTCTGTCTTTTGCCTATAAAAGGCAATAACTCCCTAACCAGTTGCAGTTCGTAAACCGGTCATTCTATGTAAACGTCAGGTGGAGGTGGGAGGTGTTCGGATCAAACACCTCATCTATCTCCATATTGTAATCTGAAAGAGCCGATTCTTGGTTTAGCTCGTTGTCGTTATATGCTGGCCCAGTTCCTACTACTCTGAGGCAAAGGGTGGGTGCTTCCACAAAGTCCCTGTTGTTCTGCCCATATAAGTCAAGCAGGTACAGGGGTGTGTGGAGCAGCTGAGTCTCCCACTACTACTATCTCAGACCAGTATAAAGGGTGCACTTGGCACCCACTTGTGTCTGGAAAGCACGCTGGGAGGGGAGGGAGAGTTTGGTGAAAGGTAAGCTTGAACGGCACTGGCTACTTGTTAGCCAAGTTGCAACATTCCTTGACGTGAAGACACACTTGTTGCTAAAGTCACGTCGAAGGTGATAGCAAGGTAAGAAAGAATAAGTTTAATTCTAATGAAACAACCCAAAAAACACTAGGCTCTTAAGTTGCTATCAGTTCCAGGGACTAGGGAAGTAAGGACATAGAGGGCAGTACTCTGGCTGTGAGCTTCAAGGGGGAAACTCCAGGAGGACCAAACTGAGGATTCCCTGGTCTGCATTCATATTTTATACATATAGTATACAGGATTGCACACAGACCAAGCAGTGCGTGTGAATAAGTACTACTTATGGATAGAGTGAAACAGAGATTAAAGGAATGTGTAGGGAGCATTGTGATGCATGAGGCATCGCAATGGAAGAGAAGCAAAGCAGAAATGAGTGTGAGAACGAGATTGGATCTTGTGAGAATAACTGTACATAAGTGAGCGTCCATGAGTCGTGAATGAAAGAAAAATGACAAGTCCGTTTGATCTGATAAGATAACCATGTGGTCAGATTAGATAACCACATGTGATGATAAGATAAGATAAGATAAGATAAGATAAGATAAGATTGAAAAGTAAAATATCGTAACACTCCCCAACTTCTATTCTGACAACAATGCTCCAGTGACCCAGGTGGTTGCAGAACAGGCATTCATTGAGTCAAGAAATCTTATCCTCAACCTCTGCTACATATATTGAGGGACTCAATAGATGCATTATTCTTCTCCTCCCCCATATCACCAATGGCCTTCTCTGACCCATCCTCATCTCCCTCACCAAGGAAGAACAATCTCTCTACTTTAAGGAAGCCTCTCTCCCCTTGAGGAACCCATGCAAGATGCCAGCAACCTACCAAAAGAGCCTACACCCCCTCCCTTCATTACGGAGCTTACTGACAGGCTTGCCCAGATCCAACAATGAGCCTCACCACTGGACCTACACACACTCCAGCAATTTCTCACAACAATTGACAAACTGGATGCTGCCCAGAACCCAACTCAGATAAAGCAACAGCATGCCCAAATTCCAAAGGAGAGTGGCATCTGCAGACCGCCAGCATTGTGGTGGGTTGGCAGGCTCAACAATGCATGGTCCATGCCTTGGGAATGGATGTCATTCAAACACTGGCTGATCTTTGGACAGGTTGCTTCAAGCGCCTCGATTCTGTGAGAGAGAATTATGAGATTGTACCACATATCTGGTCAGAGATTGGCAAGGAAACTGCCAGGGTGGTCAAATGCATTCCAGCACCGTTTGTTTGTGTCTTAGCAATTATTGCACAGGATCAGTCAACATTCATAGCCGAAGCGTGGGGATTCTGGTTCATGTACCTCACACCATTACTGCTCAAAGACCGGTTCCAGCAGAAGAAGTACTATGATCATACATATGTTGCTCTTCGCAAATTTGATGAAGAAAATGGTACAATTTGAGCTTACAGAGACAGAGGTGGATGAGATTGAAGTGGGGTTGATTGAATGGGTAACACTTTATGAGAGGTCAGTGGTCATGCAATATGGACTCCCCCATGCGTCGAGCAGTGACATGTCATTGGATATAGGTACTATTATCAGCACATGGAAGAATGACTGTCAACATGTATATTACCAATCCACTGGATGTTACATATTGCAGCAGGAATCAGATTCTGTGGACCTGTTTGGACAAGTTGGACAAGTACAGCCAGGACAAATTTTGTAGAAGATGGAAATGAAGAAGGTAATGATTCAGATAGTGGGGGGCGATTCAGAGTCAGACTAGACAGATATGTGCTTCTGAGGAGTGAACAAAAATACATGGTCTTTCAGTAGTTTTCTGCATGACTAGTAAAACTGGCCTCTGAAGTCACTTGATGATTCAGAGTTCAGTGCATCACTGAATACATGTGATGTTGGGTTCAGTGGATTCAACATTGAAAGTTCTGTGATCAGAGTTGAATACACTGATATATAACTAACTACACTGTTGACTATCCACAGTGGAAGTCTACCATCTACAAAATGTGAAGAGTCTACTTACAGACAATGTGTGGATTTCCTGGGAAGCAAACATACTGTCCGCTTGTATTTCTTGGAATTCAATGTAGACAAATAGGAAAAATATGTTCAGGCTCATGGGAACTCTTTTCACTGAGTTTCAATCACCCATGCATTGATCATATATTTTAGCAGTGATGAATAAGCTTTGCCAGGTTTGTCAGAGGGGTTCAAATTACCTGTAGACAACCTCATTCCAAGCACATTAATGAACCACAACCTTGCTGGAGTGAAAGCGCTCATCAAACACAACATGGTCACAGGAATCAAGCTGGATATCAAAGCTGTGCCTGATCCTGTCTGTGAACCATGTCTGGCAGGCAAGATGCATGCCAACCCATTCCCTAGCAGCTCCTGGTGCGCTTCTTGCCCTTTAGAACTCGTCCACTCCGATGTCCATCAAGTACCCTATAGGTCATTCTCTGGCTATCGCTATTGGGTCACATTCATCGACGATTACTCGAGATATCGATTCATTTTGCCCATCAAGCAGAAATCAGACGTTTTCAACGCATTTCAGCAGTTCAAGGCGTTCGCTGAGAACCAGAGTGAGTGAAAGATCAAAACCTTGCGCGGCGACAAACGAGGGGAGTATATGAGCAATGCCATGCTCGACTTCACAAATTCATGCGGTATAGAGCGCCAGCACACTGTGCGAGCGCGTGACGCCCCCAGCAGAATGGCATCACAGAACACGCCAATCACATGCTCTCTGAGCACATTACTGCCATGTTACAGGAATCTGGCCTAGCAATGCCATTCTGGGGTGAAGTACTCGCTGTGCTCGTCCATGTCTGGAATAGGTGTCCCACCGATGCTCTGGACAACAGGACGCCCTATGAACTCTGACATGGCCGCAAACCGGATGTTTCTCATCTCTGGGTATGGGGGTGCACTGGCTATGTGCATTTGCAGCGAGATAAGTGCAATGCCTTGCAGCCCCATTATCAAAAGTGCGTCTTCATTGGCTATCCAGCTGGGTACAAAGGGTGGAAGTTCTACAACCCCACCACGAAGCACACAATTATCTCTGAGCACACAATTATCTCTGAGCACACTGATTTCGATGAAAGAGCGCCCCCAGCACTGCATTGAGATGCTCACTCACTTTGGCATGGCTGATTCCAAGCCTGTCAGCATGCCTATGGACCCAGGTTTGTGTCTTTCGACCGAGCAGAGTCCCAGGACAGCTGAGGAGCGCGCATTCATCAAATCTGTTGACTATGGTGGTGCTGTTGGCTCTCTGCAGTATCTTGCCTGCATTACTCACCCAGACATCGCCTATGCTGTTGGCCAGCTCGCCTCCTTCACTGCCAATCCAGGTGTTGACTATGCCATCACATATGCCCCAGATCTGTCGCAATCTCAGCTCTTTTCGACATTCTCTGATGCCGATCATGGCAGTTGCAAGGATTCTGGTCAATCCACTGGCGCTTTCGTTGTCAAAATAGGTTCTGGTGTTGTTTCCTGGATGTCCAAGTGCCAGGCCATTGTTGCTCTCTCTACAACTAAAGCAGAGTACATGGCAGCTTGCGAAGTGGGCAAGGAGATCATCTGCATGCACAAACTGCTCTCCGAGCTTGGATTCGACACCACAGCACCCTCTGCTCTGTACATGGACAACCAGTCCACCATTCAGGTTGCCAAACACCCAGAGCATCATGGACGAATGAAACACCTCGATTTGTGCTGGTATTGGCTCAGAGATGTGGTGGACCAGAAGCTAATCTCGCCCACATTCCTTCCCACTGTGGATATGCCAGCTGATCTGCTCACCAAGGCATTACCTCAAGTTAAGGTGAAGAAGTTCTGCAATCTGATGGGATTAGGAACATTCCGAGATGTGTAGAGTTGCACAATCAGGGGGGAGTGTTAATGGCATTGATTGTGCACCACTTGGTGCACTTTCAGGTGTTCCATGAGTTGTGCCACAATGTGGCGCATTGTTGTTGTTTATTGTTGTTGATTCGTCGTGTACATGTTCGAGTCCAGTGTGCTTCGCTTTCCCTTAGTTTCTTACACTGGACTCCAGGTTTGTACCACTTTATACCTCTCAAATATAGTTTCTTACACTGGACTCCAGCTGCCCAGTTCAGTTGCTTAACAACTACCTATGCTCTCTGACACTTATGCAGTCAAGGACACCCTCACCAGTCAATAATATCTTCGGAAACACTTGCTCTCCATCTCCTCCGAACCCTTCACTCCCCACCACCTCACCAACACACTTCACCATATTTCACAAATTCCAAAAATCCCACACTCAGCAATTGAAGCCATACGTGCGATATCTTTCATCCTCGATGACCAACCAATACCGGTCAGACTGCCTCAGACCCAGGACAAGATCACCAAATTGATCTCATCTCAAGTTATTGTCACTATGGCCACCCCAATAGCCAACCTTGTTCTAGCAGCGCAACTCCTTGAAACGCAGACTGGACACCTCCAGACACTAGGAAACAAGCTCAACAGTTACCCACCCACCTCCTCACAGCCCCCAATCGATATGGATATTGCCATGAAAGCCTCCAAAGACGTGCTCACCAATCTAGTGCTTATCAGGCACAAAATCAACGCCCTTCTCCCTTCCTGGCAAAAGCGAAAGAACACATTAACTCACTAATCAACCTCCCCCCCCCACTCGCACTCACCACCCACCACCCCCATTGGACAAGGAAAAGACCAATACTCCTACAGAGACACAGTCAAAGCCAACCCCTCCACCACACAGACCTCTCACCTACTTGTCATCCGAGCTGTAGCAAGAGCAGCCGGGAATGTCAGATATACCTGTTCCCACAAAGCGATGTCCCACTGTTCCATCTGGAACAATCAACACATGACATAGCCACAGTGAGCTGGGGGTGGGTAGTGAAACAACCCAAAAAGCACTAGGCTCTGAAGTTACTATCAGTTCCAGGGACTAGAGAAGTGAGGAGGTAGAGGGCAGTACTCTGGCTGTGAGCTTTAAGGGGGAAACTCCAGCAGAACCAAAATGAGGGTTCCCTGGTCTGCATTCATAGTTTATATACTATACAGATGTGCGCACAGACCATGCTGTGCATGTAACTAATTACTACATATAGATAGAGTGGAAACAGAGATTAAAAGAGTATGTGATGGGCATTGTGATGCATGAGGCATCGCAATGGAAGAGAAGCAAAGCAGAAATGAGTGTGAGAATGAGATTGGATCTTGTGAGAATAACTGTACATAAGTGAGCGTCCATGAGTCGCAAATGAAAGAAAAATGACAAGTCCGTTTGATCTGATAAGATAACCATGTGGTCAGATTAGATAACCACATGTGATGATAAGATAAGATAAGATAAGATTGAAAAGTAAAATATCATAACAGATAGGGCTGTTTTTGTTGTGTTTTGTTCCAAATTTTGCTTCAATTTCTTCGCCTACAGAATTTGTTTGGTCCTGTCATCTGTTTTGCATCATTGAAATTCACTATGCTGCTTTCCTTTGCATAGTGTTCTATGTCCTTGCAAAGCCTAGGAAAGGCTATCGCAAAAACCTCAAAAAATATAGCATTATCATTGGTGAAAACCTAGCCAGGATGGGCTTGGAAAGTGTAGTAAAAGCATTGGTCAAAGTCTGGTTTGAATGGTCTTGGATTAGCTTAGGTGAAAGTCTAGTAAACACCTAGGTAGGCTATGGCGAAATTTCAGTAAATAGTTACCTTGTTTTGGCTTATTTTTACTTGATTTTATTTGGTTGAGATAACTGAGACAGTGATAAACCCAGTGGAGACCAATCCTTAACTGAGACCAACCCTAACTGTCATATAATTAGCACAATGCTTATCAATAATTTCATTTGGTTGTCCGTATTTTATTTGACTCAATTTGGCTCAATTTCATTTCTGTGAGCAGGGGGGTCAGTAGGGCTGTTTTTGTAGTGTTTTGTTCCAAATTCTGCTTCAACTTCTTTGCTTTCATAATTTGTTTGGTTCTGTCATTTGTTTTGCATCATTTCACCATGCCATTTTTCTTTGCATAGCATCCTCATGTACCAAAGTCCTTCAAACATTGGACAACATATAAACCAGAAGTGTTGCAAGATGTCTCACACCAGTGCAGTTGAAGTGTACACCAGCATACACAAAGTGTACAGACAGTCTAACAGATAGTACAGATACAGTAGCACATTCTCCCAATGTTGAGGTGAAGTGTACCAAACAGTCTACCAAAGTCTACCACCATGTGTACAAAAAGTGTACAAAAAATGTACAAAAAAGTGTACAAAAAGTGTACAATAGATGTACTACAGTCTACCAAAGTATACCACACAGTGTACAAAAAGTGTACAACAAATCTAACAAAGCATACACCATTTACTGTATAGTTACCAAAAGTGTACAAAACAGCGTATGAAAGTGTAGGATGTATACCTACTGTCTACCCAAGGTGTGAAAGTGTACAAGTTGTGTAGCTATCTAGTATTTGTGCCATATTTTGTTCATTTCTCATCGGAATTGGATGAATAAGGGGTCATTTGAAAGCTCACATAATCATTGATCTCCTGTAAAGCCTTGCTGTCACCCTGTGTGCACATTTCACAGTCATGTGACTGTTGCAATACAACATGTATTTTGACCATACATACATACATATCTTGCTTGTTTATCAATGGAATTGCATGATTAAGGGCTTGTTTGAAAGCTTACATAAGCAATGATCTCAGCTGCAGTGTTCCTGTGTAGGATGTAAAGAGTTTACATACTCATTCTGGTGTTTCTGAGTGCAGAACAGTGTGGTAAAACTCCACGAGTATGTAGCTCAGGAATAGTTCTGAGATGACCATCTTGGAACCTACAGAAGAGTGCGGGAAGATATTGGAATACCTTTGGGATTGATCAGCACTGATCAGAACTGACTTCTGGAATCCCATTCTGGACAGGCACTTCTGGAATCAGTTAGTCCAGAAGGGCGCAGCAACACTTGGGAAGTAGCTCTGGAAGTGGTTCCGAGATGACCATCTCGGAACCTGCGGAAGAGCATGGGAAAATATCGGAATATCTTTGGAACTGATCAGCACTGATCGGCACAGACTTCAGGTGTGATTCTGCGAGGCACTGGAAGGACTCAGGACTTGATCATGGGTAGATATTATCATTCCCATGCAAGTACTGTATAACCACAGGCATTCTAGTTCCAGCATTTCTGATCCTGGTGGTGCTGTTCCAGAAACACATCCCTGACAGCTAATTATGGATACTATATGCTGATTGAAGCCCATTGGATGCATTTACGAGGTTGCTGAGATAGTCCAAGCACAGAACAGCCACCTCGGGCATTGGGTGAGAGATATATCCTTCCCTGGACATGGTATAATTAGTTTATCAGCTGAGAAAAGATGAAAACATCCAAGTATAAGTATGGAAATTTTCTGGAAGCAGTTCGGTGGGTGTTGCTGTAAGGTTGTTTTGGAATCTGCAGAAGGGCATGGGAATATATCAGAAGTATCTAGGCCCATGTGACAGTGTCAGAACACTCAGAACACCCAACTTCAGACCAGTGGACAAACAGGTGTCCAGCTCAACCCAGTAAATACATATATCAAGTTAGAATATTTTGCACCATCAAGGATATATATGTGGATATGTGGGCATCCAGGATATCCTTGTGATATGTCGAGTCAGGATCCTTGGAATGCCCAATTCTGGACCAGTGCACACACAGAAATCCAGGACTCCCCAGTCAGAATTGAGTTGTGATATTTTGGACCCCCAAGGACCCATCTCCTTACCTTGTCTACTATAAGGCATTCAGGGCATCTACAATATTTCTGGACATTTCCATCGCCTTCCTGGTGGGGTGCATATATCCAAGTACATCTTTACTCCCTTGTCCACAGAGACTCTGAGAATATCATCCTTGGGGAAGATCTACACAAGTATGTATAATCCCTAAGAGGTCCAGGATATCATTCTTCTGGGCCCATGCTCTACTTACATCTGACTATCACTAGTACATTTGACTATTCTGCTTCCAACCCTGACACATTTCAGATGGTCCAACAAATGTGCTATATTACACATTTATCAGACTGCCTGAAATTTTGGGGTCCAGGGGTGAATCAACCTTACTGCCAGTTATTCCGGAGGTCTTTCCCTCAAAGGCTGCAGCTATGTCCAATCCGAATCCAGTTGTTAATTTACATTGCTGAACAAAGATCAAGTTGAGCCACTTACTGCCTCTGCTTCCAGGTGCATATGCATCCAAGGTATCCAGACCTCCCTGGGCCCAATGATGTAAGGGAGTAGTTGTAGAGAAGCATGAATGTGTGTGGTTGCAAGGAGGACTTTGTCATCTATCAGGACATGTTGATGGAAATGGCAACAATGTTCACTGTGGATGTGTCGGTAAGAGTGAGTGAATACAACATCACTGAATCCAGAACTCCGGTTAGCCATACATTATGTAAGGTGGCAGTTCAGATGTGTCCGGGGTCACACTGTGGACTTGAAGTGTTAAGTGTGGCACCAATGTATGTGACATGACAAGCTGTCCTACTCAACCCAATCCTTGAGTGATACTTGAATATGGAAAACATCCTCAAGCAATGTGCAGAAGACACTCGGGAGGTGTTCTTGATTGACATCCCAGATGTTGAGGAGGTTGTGGTGGCTCTATGCTTGTTGGGTGGTGGTACACGGCCACCAATGACGATGGTCAGTGACTTTGCATACAACTTGTCACATTCAACGTTCAAGGTTTATTTCCCTCACAGTTGGAGGGGCTTCATGGTCAGCGAAATCAAATCCACGGTGCAGCACCCCAATGGGAACCCATTAGTGCTACAGTACACGCACAATGGGCTGCCCTTGTGGGAATTGAGGGATGCAGCTCGAGAGATGGATCTGTCAATATTTGGTAGTGTGAAAGTGTTCCTTGCTCACTTTCGAGGGATGTTCATATTGAAACTATTTAGTTTCTACTGTCATACGGACTATTTCCTACCTACATAAGCCCTATTATACTTACGCTTTACTACCTTAGTGCTTCGCACCTAGACGAGTCTAAGACGTGTGTTAATACACCGCTCTAGATCGTACTAGACTTTAGTCACGTGATGTATGACATCACGGACCCAGACCTATGATGTCAGACCCTCTACCCTGGT
>JBBPRI010000492.1:0-13254 GCA_038092955.1 Boletus pseudo-olivaceus
GAAGGACGAAAAGATTGCTGAAAACCGAAGCTCTGCGAGAGCGAAGGAGGTGGTGAGAAGCAAAGAAACGATACCACCTCGCTTCGCTTGACTCGCAGACTTCATCCTGCGCCACCTCGTGCCTCGTCTTACGTAGGATATCAACGTCGGTTGTCGTCTTTCATTTTGCTCATCTGCTAAAAGATCGTAGGGGCCTCACCCTGCCCACAATCTTTTCGACCTTATACGTCTTAGAAAGTCAGTTCACAGCCACATGTTTCCTCTGCTAAAAACTAACAGCACTTGACACCACCGCAACTTCAGCTCAACGCAACGATGAGCGCGAGCAGAGTAACAACCGCGCTCGTCCGACTGCCTCCACGTCTCACCCTTACGCCAAAAACCGCCGTCGCCTGCATCTGGGCACGGCATGCAAGCATCAAACCGTCCAACGACGAGCACACCCTCGCAAAGTCGGCCGACATGCTCAGTGCGCTCATGGGCTCGACGATCGGTCTCGGTGCGAAATCCACCACCACATCCACCCCCTCACCTTTGCACTTGGTCCCCACGACTCAACAAACTCAAACCCCAGCCGTGAACGGAAACCCCACCCCGACCGACATGTTCATCCCACCCGCACACGACCCCCTTCTCGACTACATCGCTGCTGTCATCCAACGAGACGGTCTCCGCGCACGCGCCGCTCGCACCGTCTCTCGCATGCTTCTCCATATCCATACCTTTACGCGTGCGCCCCCTACACCCATTGTCCGCGAGGCCATCATGACAGCTGCCCCTGCCGTCCGCGTCGTCTCGTTCAAATACGGGACGAAGGTGATGATGACGCCGCAACCGTTGACGGAAAAACAGCGCGTGCGCGCGGGACTCAAGGCGATTATTGGAGCGAGCGAGTCGAGGCCAGGGAAGAGTTTTGAAGTGCGACTGGCAAGAGAAATGATTGCTGTGGTACAGGCAGAGAGTAGATCGTTAGGGGAAAAAGAACGCCTGCACAGACTGGCAATGGTGAACAGGTGAGTACCGTCTTCTTTCCCGGTCATGTCCTGTCAACTGAGCATTTTTGTAGGGGCAACCTACGCAGATGAACTGTCTCAGTGATCCATAAACATATAATTCACTTCCCTTTTAGACAGCGCATGTGAATGTGCGGGATCAAACTTGAGAAAAAGAAGATATCGGTAAGGAAGGACGAGTATCAGGATTATTCACATCATCACCGTAGTACAGTACTTATACCCTCGGATCTGCTTCCTCGCCCAGAGCCTTGATAGATCAAGGGACCATCCACTACTTCACCCGCTCTCTCCACCCATCCCACTCCTTGAACGCCTCGCGAAGCAACCTCCTGCGGGCACCACTCGACGATGGCGACTATCAAGACCCCGACAACCATCGAACACCAATCACCCCACCAGGGAAACACGATACCGCATTCATACATGACCCCTCACTGATGTTGGCAGGTGTCGCGCCAGCGAGAGCGAGGAGTCCACCAGTATACGAGTGGTGCCGGGACGAATGCGTACGTTCCGTCGCGATCCTCTGTTTCGGGAGAAGCGCAAGTGCAAACCATAAAGACCTTCCTGAGCGCATGATTACATCACAGACGTATTCTCATGCCACGCAAAACTCAACAGACAAGCGACGAGACGGAGGATACGGAAGACGATTCGGTCTGCACAGGTGCCGAAAACCATGATTTACGTAGGCAGGGCGGTATGAGAATTGCCACGAGCTCGATGAGGCCCGGCGCAAGCGAAAAAGAACGGATGAAATAGGGCACTGTCAAATGGGAGTCAGTTTGGAATCGACGTACGCCCTTGAATGAGCTGGTACAGGTTAGCCCGTTCTTGACGAATGACTTATATGGACTCCGCAGACCCCACAAAAGCAATTCACCTAGGCGAGCATAGATGCATCAAAGGCCCACTGCAGAGCCTCAGCGGCAACCCAACAGTTGGCCTCGCTGTTATGATGTGCGGAAGCGGCAGCTCCAAAAATCACTGGCGAGCGCTTGAACGCTAGGTCTCGGGTGCTGACCGGAAAACATATTTGTTCTAACCACTGATTGAATCTGAGACCGGATGGCATAAACCAGCAAACTGCAGCACGCTCTCACAGCATCAACTATGACGGCCATGAACAGGAATGTGATACAATTGGGATCTTACTGTAAAGCGTACATTCTTGGAATTTACACAAGGGCGTTCCTATTTTTCCTGTTTGCATACGCATCGGGCTGGGAACGTGTTCACAGTTTACTACCTGCAACAGCATCCGAGAACCTCTTCTGCGCCTCTTCAAAGTTGATCACGTTCCAAATGGCGTTGAGGTACTACATGTAGAGAACGTGTCATCAAGGGGACATGTACAGCGGCGATCCCTCGTTGGAAAACTCACCTCGACCTTGACGTTGAGATATTGAAGGTAAAACGCATGTTCCCAAATATCGACGCCGATGATGGGGACGTGCGACAGGAGCGGGTCCTGATTGGCCGTCGTCACGATCTCGAGCGTCTTGCTCTTGGGGTTGTAGCCCTGCACCGATCCCACGACGACGACCAGAACGAGAATAATTTAGCGCTCAGCAACGAAGCCACGAACCATGGACGGAAAAACGTACGAGCCAGCCCCAACCAGAACCCTGGATGGCCGCCGTGGTCGCGTTGAACTCCTTCTTGAGAGCGTCGAGCGAACCAAAGGTAGCGTCGATGGCTGCCTTCAACGACCCGTCCCCGAGCACGCCACCTTTACCCTTGCCCCCGACCGCAGAGGGCGCCAGGTTCGTCCAGAAGAGGGAGTGGTTGATGTGGCCTAAAAGTCAGGGAAGAGGACGTGAGAACGGTGCGATCGATCGTGATCACGATAGCGATAACGTATATGATGAGGGGAATGATAACAGAAATGAAAACCAGGCTACGTCTCGCGGGGGAGGGGGGTTGCGTAATAAGAGACTTGACTTACCACCACCGTTGAAGCGGATGGCGGCTTGAAGGGCAATGCGTTCCTTGGGGGTGGTAGCCTTGACATAGTTGGCCTCGGCAGCGTTGAGGGCAGTCACGTATGCCTGGTGGTGCTTGGTGTGGTGGAGGGTCATGATCTGCTCCGAGATGTAGGGCTCGAGCGCATTGTAGGAGTAAGGGATGGAGGGAAGACTGTGAGTCATTGTGCGTGTGGGTGGTGATGGAAAGAGAGAGAGAGTTATAAAGAGTGCGCTGATTTCTCGCTGCTGATATCATCGTCACGGTTGTCTTATATTTATCGCTTGTGACATACACCAAGAAAGATCTCAAATACACGCCGCATTCTACCCATCTACCCATCGACCCATTACATTCCTGTATTCATAACGTGTATTCAGACAGCGGAAGCACCTTGCCTGGGACCCGCAGTCAGTCCATGTCATACCTTTATCTTGCAGTGAGACATACCTATATTTCCATAAGAATTCCTCTTGCGGCCTCCGAGTAGCTCCATATCGCCGCTGTCAAAAAAGGAATATCCCGCTGTGCCCCACACTGATCAGCTGATAAACTTAGAAATCAAAGGCGTGACTGACTCATCGTGTCTTCGTAATCGTCGGTCGCACCGTCGTCGGAACTGCTCTGACCATTGATTGGTCGCCCCGTCTTTGAGTCACGAAGAATACCAGAATGATCGACAAATGGCGCCGGTCTCTCGTTGGCTGAGAGGTAGAGCTGGACGAGGATGCGCTGGACGTCCAATAGATAGCTCTGCAACGTGTCCAAGTACCGCCTTGTCTGAAGATGCTTTGACGACGCCACACTGGTACCCCAGCGTCAATTCGAATAAGGTACAAGCTCGGGACGATACTCACATGCTTATTCCATTCTCTCTGATGATGTAACCAATACCGTATCCATCTGCAGCAACAGGGCCAAATCCGAAAAGCCGGAGCGCAGGGTTTCCGCAGTTCGATGTCGACAGAATGGAGGTGCTAAGCAAGTTCCAACCGGGGTCCGCGAAGATGGATGGCAATGCCGCTGCTTGAGCAGTCGTCACGGTGCTCGGAACAGGATCATCCGGGAGGGGATCGAGGTTCCCACTTCGCTGGCGTTGGTAAAGACAATGTAGCGCGTAGAGATGTCTAGTTCGCGTGTAAGCATAGCCGGTCTAGCGTTGTCCCTCCCAGACTCACCTGTCTTGTCCTTGGCCTTGACTACACTCCTTCGTCAAAGTCACGTGACGATCGCATGCTTTGCGCAGGGTCACAATCTTTTGCTCATTGGAAGCCTCTGAGAAAAATGTCTGCAAAAACGTTTCAAGGGAATGGGATGCACCAATGAACGGGGGAACTGACCTTTGTGAACTCTACACTATCCGGCTGAACGGTCCGGACTGCCTCAGTACGACCATGCAAAAACGCTTTCGTCATCGCAGGCTCGTACGTACACTCGGTCCTTCCTAATATCCGTAAGCTCAATGATCATCCTCATCAACACTCCATGCAGATCTAACTTACCATAAAGACCAAAGTACGCTGCCTGGAATGCCATTTGAACGAATGCATCCGGGCTAAATCCATGGCTAGTGATAAAGTTCTTGCCATACCCCTTGAATTCCAAAGCTTGGCAATCGTTCTGACAGATCAGGTCGCTTAGCCTCGTCTCCGCGAACCGAATTCCGACGTGGATCTGAGGTGTAAGTGTCCAGATAAGTTTGGCGGGACTTGTATCATACTTGTCCAGGGCCGAAGTGACGCCGCTGGTGGAAGAAGCGTGGTTCTGCCTTCCTGGATTAACCTTGGGAGGCTTGTAAGACTTTGCATGAGGGGAGAGCGGAGCGTGGAAGAGTGTAGGCGCTGAAGGGTTGATGGTGCGCGCCAGGAGCATGAGGCCCTCTGTGAATACATCGGCTGCAAATCTGAAAACATTGAGGTACCTCGTGAGCACGAAGAAAGGGGTCTCAAATTAAGTATGTACCTGAGAACAGTGTGACCATCGACGCCAGTATGCTCGAAGTTAATTCCGGCCGCACCATCCGCGCAAACGATGATCTGAAGCTGTTCCCACGCAACCGTGAGTCAGTTTGTCACACCAAAGCAGTACATGAACCCGAACCTTGTCGTACCACCTGTTGGTACATGTTCCCACTTGAACTCCCTCCCGAAGATCGTACGTTCCACACAAGAAATTGGAGCAGAGCGCCCCCAAGTCTTCTCTATTCGCGTTTCCCAAGTTGTTGCGCTGGTTCTCGTGACCTTCACGTGCGGGTGCGGCATCGTCAAGACAGACAACGAACAACGCATCGTCAATAAGTCTCAAGCAAGCAGCGTTCCTTCGGTCTTCTGCAAGTGCTTGGCGCAACCGAGACCAAGTCTTTCGGTTTTCAGTGGTGAGCACTCCGATGGAGGTACGGGCAACCTGGACGTCATTCGAAATGTGCCAAAAACGTAGAGTATGAATTGATGGTTAACGAACCTCCGTGATAGGGGTCTTATCTGCATCCTGCACGATGGCCTGAAGGTTCCGGAGTACCTCGCGTTCGGTCAACAGGGGCCGATGCTCGTCATCCAGCACGTCGAACCAGTCTGAGTGGACAGATTGTTCAAACCACCAACAACAACGAAAAGCAAATGGCTGTACATACAAAACTGTCCTCGTCTAAGAACGACGATGTGGTGAGCAGCCTCGTTAACGACCATCTTGCATCCCCTCTATTCCCGCACCATTAATATCCGTCTGTGATTGATCGACGGAAACCCGCACCTGTGTTGGGATCCGCGCAGTCCCAAAAAGTCTTGTGTACTGATCCATGTCGAGTGGACGCCCACGGACGGAATCAGGGTCGAGTAATCCAGCACGAAGATCGTGTACGAAGCCGAGGGAAGAGATAATGAGGCCAGCAGCACGAGGCAGCTGAGCTCCTTGATCGGGGGTGGGATTATTCCTTGGGAAGTGATATCAAGATCAACAGAGGATCCCAAGGAAGGATGCGTACTCGAGCACGAAGAAGGGATTGAGAGCAAGGACCACGGGGTCGCTGTGCGACAAGTAGCTCTCGTACCTACGTCGGACGCACCGAGAATTTGTGTCAAGCCACAATGAGACGGAGTGGCAGGGATCGGAAGAGCCGACATCACTCACCAAAAGTCCTCGACATAGCTGCGCAACCGAAGAGTACCCGCAGCGTTGGTGCCACTTCTAGACATAAATATGTAGAGGGACACACCTTGCTCGCCCCGCAGCCCACTGCTTGAGACGCTCCTGGAGGGCAGGGCCTTCTCCTTGGAGGAAGCTCTGAACGGCGCGGGTGGTAGCGGCATGTTCCTCGTCATCTTGCAAGCCACGGAGCGCGGTCAGATATCGTTTGCAAGTGTCCTCGAGAGGAGGAATGGGCAACTTTGGGAGGGCATCCTGATTCGCAAAAGTGCAGCCGGGGGTCGGGGTATGAGGGTGAAACTTTGTCGAGGTCATTGAGTGAAACAGAGAGTGGAAAGAGAGATTAGTACTGTCCTTTTAGCATATCTGCTTATAATCAAGCGGTAACCCGCGAAGTGCTACAATTGGAAAGAGTGCGGCGATAGCCCATGTCCAACTTGACAGAGTCCGATCAATCTGATCAACAGCCTTGGGTTATCCCCGTATGGAGCAGTCCCGAGTCCCTCAAAAAAAAAACGCAACTACAACACTCTCTTACTCGGCGGCGATGCTTACACTCGCTCAGACACGCTCAGCCACCAGTGGCCACCATCCGAGTCGCCGACTCCCCAAACACATGCTTTCATCTGAGTCGGTGATGGCAAACTATCGAACCCGTACGAAACGTAACTCAAATCCCGGAGCAATACAGCGCACGACACGTTCCGGGTCCGACAGACGGGTTCTGATGTTTAAATTAACTGTCAATGGTGGGGGCGCCCTCGCCTGCTCTGAATCAGGCTGTCCTGAGCGGAAATTCATCAAATACAAGGTTCAGGCCTCAACACGCTGCAACTGTCTGGTTTGAGATGGAAGCGACGAGTGAGCCCACTGCAAGCAGCGGTGAGGTCCTCTAACGCCGATTATCTACATACCACAAATATTACCAAATGAGTTGGCGACGTTTTCTTCATGGTTTCATTCTCTTGCTGACCGTGTAGCTTCCTTCTTCAAAGGGGCGAAAAACGGATGCTTCCGAGACTAGTGTGTTATGCCCATGGCGGCGAAGTTCACTTGGTCAACGAAAGAAACAACTTCCTGTAAGTATAGCATCTGCATGATTCCTGTGTGGCAGCCGATCGTGCTGAGATCTCACTGATGCCTAGATGTGAGGCATCTCGTTTTCGCTGGTTTCTTTGTCGGTCGCACGTCGGGAAGTCACCTGGATCTGAACTGCGCAAATCCCTTCAAGCTTGGCGCTCAAAACTGAAAGGTACCGGTGACCTTCTGATCTTAATATTTCCAGAAGTTATGTGTCTGAACGTTATATGACCCACAAGGCATCCACAACTCTTTTCGAGTGCTCCTTCTGCCTGCCCGTGATCTCATCTCGTGTTTGCCTCCCTGTCGCCGGCGGAATGGCCACTCGGATGGTGCAGAAATTCTCTTGGACAGCACACGTTGACGAGCCATCGCAGTTGCTTCTCTATCGCTCTCAAGGAAGCATGGTGGCACCGCATGAATAAGCCTATTCATTGTTCAAACGTGCAAACTCAACAGTGGAATTCATTTTGGCTGGTAGCCTTGCGATGTGAATAATTTACAGTAAAGAGCCGGATTTGCGGTGTATCTGAGCGTGTCGACGGACTCAGTCAGCAGGCTCAGGTTTTTCTTAAGAGGTTTCTTAGGATTTGTTTCATGTCGTGACTCTGTTGTCGTAGCTGGTCCTCTGTCTCGCAGTCTACCTGTCTGCCTACGTATGGAATGCGGGACAACCATTCTCTTCGACAGACCGAAGTTCATCAGATCATATGACTTCTATTCTCATAGAAATTCCTAGCGCTTACAACGCGAGTGTGGCTGTGATGCCCGACGTCCAGTTTTACTCTGCTACATGTTCAGGTTCGTCGCGCTGGCTCGCGCCTCCGCTCCGCGGTCACACCTTTCGAGAACGAACCCAAGCAATCTACTCTTCCGAAGTCGAGGTTTGATCCATTTTGGAGATCAATATACCAGACTCAATTCATTGCAGGCGTTTCTTGCAGATCCAGGTATTTCACCGTCCTCGCCATCGAAAGCTCCGCGGATGATACTTGTGCGGCCGTCGTAACGTCTTCACGACACGTTCTTTCCAACGTGGTTATTAAACAGCACCACTTGCAAGTATATCTGGTCTTGTGGATGGTTATTGTTGCCTAACTTGGACATAGGCATGAAGATTTTGGTGGTATTCACCCTACGGTTGCGATTGAAGGGCACCAACGCAATATGGTGAGCATACAGTGACGTGCAACGCGTCTGGATTTGTTTAAAGAGTTCATTTATGTAGCCTATCGCCGTTCAGAGGGCGCTCAAAGAATCAGGCATGTCGATGCAGCACATTGACGGCGTTGCCTTCACAAGAGGACCTGGTGAGCCCGGACTCACGAATTCCATGTTCTAACAGCTCAGTCTAAGAAATAGGTATTGGAGGTTGTCTCAGTGTCGGATCAAATGCTGCCAAGACGCTTGCTGCTGCGCTTGGCAAACCGCTCGTTGGCGTACATCATATGGTCAGGCCTTATTGATATGTATGTTGAAATTTGTCCTCTCATAGCGCCCGCATGTTTCTTAGCAAGCTCACGCGCTAACGCCACTCCTCACATCGCCTGTAGAAGAGAGTCCTCGGTTTCCATTCCTAACATTGTTGATATCAGGTGGCCACACCCTGCTCGTGCTCGCGACATCTCATTCATCCTTCCGTATCCTTGCCAATACCGTCGACGAGAGCATCGGTCGCACATATGACAAAGTGGCCCGGATGCTGAAGATGCCGTGGGGCATGCGAGGGCCTGCTGCTGCACTTGAAGAGTTCTGCCACCAAGAGATCGATGATCCAAGTGTCCCTGAGATACAACCGTTTTCTGTCCCCATGCCCAACCAACTTGCGTTCTCGTTTAGTGGTCTTCATTCCGCAGTAGAGCGGCATATATTTAGGTCAAAGGGGCCCCTAACTGATGCGCATCGATGCGCGCTCGGACGTGCGTTCCAGGACGGGGCGGCGCGACAACTCTGCAACAAGCTCGTGCGATGCCATTCCGTGTTGCAGGGAGAGGGGATTGAGGTACAACACGTCGTGACTAGCGGTGGTGTGGCTAGCAACTCGTTCTTGAGGGCTAGGTTTATATGTTTACTCTTTCGAGGAACGGTTATTAATCGCGGACTCGTAGATTGAGGGACGCGTTGGACGACTACAGTCCTAAGCGCAAATTATCGCTCATTTATCCCCCAATCGGGCTTTGCACAGGTGAGCGGCTTCGTGTGTTAGCTTACCATACGGATTAACGTCCGTTTCAGATAATGCCGCCATGATTGGCTGGGCTTCTATGTATAGATTCCTTTCCGGAGACTACGATGATTATTCGGTGGAACTTCGTTCTAAATGGAGTATCGAGACTCTTCCAGACTGCCTCAGTCATGGTTCGATCCAACTTTAGTTGCCAGATTTCCCACTTAGTGTCAGCTGGGCTATAGAACGGCTGTGGCCCGCAACCTAGATTCGCTGTATTAGAGGGATCTTGGATCACCTTGGTGTGAGTGGTATCAACCATATGATTGGCCATGAGCAGACAAAAGTGGGCGTGGAAGCTTGTGAGGTGTCCCACGCACATCCATGTTTCGTGCGTTCCGTGTTGCACTAGGATCATATCGGCTCTAACGATAGCAACTGCCCTCCGGACTCCAAAGAACACAAAGCTCAATATATCCGTCCGCTCAGCCAAGCTTTCCGCGCGCTCACCACCAATTCATCGAGACGGACTAGGTCTGGAGTAACATGAGCAGCAGCCTGGGCATTGTTCCCACAACTGTTTTAGACCTTCCTCCTGGCAGGATGCCAATGTTCTCCTCTTGAGAGACTCGTGATAGTTCTGCCAAAACGTTTTTCCGCTTTACGTGTTGGGCGACTCGCGCTGAGATAATAGCCTGGCAACCTCGTCCGCCAACACTCACGGGAATTACCCTTGATTCGTCTGTTTTTACGATTCACCGTTGTCCCCCCCAGCGGCGCTATCTCTTCCACAACAGCTCCGAATCTGACCGATTCACCATGGTCATCGCTACGCATCGTCGCGCATATTCGTTGGGACAATTCCCAATCGATGAAGGTAGGCCCATGAAAGTGGTCGTCATCGGTGCTGGTTTTAGCGGTATTGCGGCAGGTATTAGGTATGTTCATACCACTCTGACGTTGCTGATCTTCTAAACGCAAACCGTGGGTCCTTTAGATTTCCTCAGAGGGTGAAGAACATCGATCTGACGATCTATGAGAGAAACGCTGGCGTTGGAGGAACGTGGTACTCTAATAGGTACCCCGTTCGTGAATCTATCTCTGACACAAGCGGTGCGGGTCAAGCTCATGCCCTCTTTCCGTCCAGGGGCTGTCTTGCGATATACCTTCCCACACAGTATGTTTTCTTGCTCTGCCTGCGAATGCTCCTGTTTCTGATAGCGGGTTCCAAGTACCAATTCACGTTCGAGGTCAACGTGAGTAAGTTAATTCGTACTAGTACTCGTATTGACGTACCTCAGCCTGAGTGGTCGTCCTTTTACGCACCTGGTCCAGAGATTCGCGCATACCTCGAGCGCGTGGTTGAAAAATACAGACTCGCCCCCTATATTAAGCTGCAACATGAACTTGTTCATGCGCGATACGACGAAGCGCAAGGAAGGTGGCACCTAAGAATCCGTAGACCGAGTCTTGGGCCTATGGATCAGAAACCATCCTACGAGGAATTCGAGGATACGGCTGATTTTGTGTTCTGCGGTGCGGGTGGCCTGAGCCGGTGGTCGTGGCCGGACATCGAAGGGTTGAACGACTTCCGGGGTAAATTGATGCACTCAGCTGATTGGGATATGGAGAATTGGAAGGAAGGTGTCAAACATTGGAAGGATAAAACGGTGGGCGTGATTGGCGTCGTGAGTCAGACCACACCCTCGTTTCAGTCAGGTTTACCGACGTCAATGGATTTGCTCTAGGGCTCGTCGGCCATACAAATGGTCCCGGCACTCCAGCCGTGCGTTGGAAAACTGTACAATTTTGTTCGGGGGAAGACTTGGCTGGTTCCCCCGTTTTTTGCCGAGAAGCTTTCTGACATGACGGGCCGCGATCCTGGTATCGCAAATTGCACGTTCTGTCAACTTGCCTGTGACGTGTCGTACTCACCTCGCGATAAGATACGTTCGATGAGCAAGACAAGGTGATGTTCCGCGATTCCACGTTTTACAAGGACTTTCGTCACCATTTGGAGACTGAACTCAATGTGGGTATTCGTATATTTGTTTTGGGTTTGCCACTTTTCAATCCCAATAGTCCGTGTACGCTCACACCTTACGGAACCCCGAACGAGAAGTGGACGACCGCAAAGCATTTATGGCACACATGAAGGAACGATTGGCGAAGAAACCCTGGATAGCCGATCATAGTGCGTGTACACAAACTTTGTTCTTGTGTTCGTTGATTCAAGCTATCCCACAAGTCATACCCAGTTTTCCCGTCGCGTGTCGCAGACTCACGCCTGGTCCAGGGTATTTAGAGGCCTTATGTGAAGACAACGTGCGTGTTTTGAGCACTGTAGATAGACGGTCATTGTTGAAAGAAATGCCAGGTTGACTTTATCGCGAAGGACATTCGACGCATCACACCCACTGGTCTCGAAACAATGGATGGACAGCACCACGACCTTGATATTCTTATTTGTGCTACTGGTAGGTTCGATGCTGCATGGGTCACAACACATACGAGAACTGATTTCACGAAGGCTATGATACGAGTTACAAGTTCCCCTTCCCTGTCATCGGTCGATCTGGCCTCACGTTGCAGCAACGATATGATCCTCACCCTGTTACATACCTCTCGATATGTACTGACGGATTCCCCAACTGGTTCAATGGCCTCGGCCCCAATTCTGGTATCGGCGCAGGTTCTCTGTTGATCATGATCGAACGTGAGGTCGAGTACGCCGCCGCCGCCCTTCTCAAGATGCAGCGTGAGCGACTGAAGAGCATTGAAGTCAAACGAGAAGCTGTCGAAGACTTTGATCAGTACCTCGAAGTATCATCATCATCTTCTACCGTTTTCGCAGACACTGACAAGTGATATACACTGTACAGGCATATTTCCCTGGGGTAGGTGTTGGCACATTGACACCAGAAATAACTTGTTAATGAGAATCAGACTGTGTATAGCGCTAAATGCCGATCATGGTACAAAATGGGTCGGGAAGAAGGTCGTGTCGTCGGGTTGTGGCCCGGTTCGTGCCTGCACGCAGTGCGCGCCTTTGAGCATCCCCGCTGGGAGGACTACAATTACGAGTATCTTGACGGCGTCCGAAATAGGTTTCATTGGCTTGGCGATGGTTCGACGTACGATGAGAAGTATGCGACTGGAGATCGTACGTGTTTTTGCGTGTCGTCGGAATGTCGCGACGTGGTGTGCTCACGTCCTACAAACTTGCACCCACAGGAGCGTGGTATCTGAGAGATGAAGAGCTGGATTATCCGCCAGGTATGTGGCGTGACATGTATCTAGTAATGCCGAGCGATTTAACAGTGATGATGTTTTGTTTTAGTGCCAAGTTCTCGTTGTGACTAGGTTTGATTTCAGGTCGTTACTTCCTCGTTCATCACCTCGTTCATGTCGTCATCTCATTCGAACAAAATGACAACCAGTGTGAATCCCAAGTTGAGCTGCGGGTGGACCAGATTGACGTCGTCCAGCGGCACGTTACTAGGACGAAATGAAACGCATTGAAGGCAACAAGCGCGGTGTAACTCGAATGATTATGCTGCACAGTACCTCGCCATCACGTCCAGTCTTAGGTTAGTTCAAGTATACAGGTTTTCGATACAGCAAAAGCGATGCCGTGGATGGATATCTTGATGTCAGAACGACAATAGGGGAGTATCAGAGAGGAAGAAGGGAGGGCTGTATACGTCCTGTTCCTTCGCCCCTGACTCATAATCTCGAGTACGGTGGTGGCAGTGCTCCCCGTTCTAGAATCTCAAACGATGGCCACCGCGAATCCAAATAGAATCGATAAAGCAGTCCGCTGACATAGCAATGGCACATGACGCTGTTACTAACCTCGATCTATAATGACCACCAGTGTTGCTT
>JBBPRI010000493.1:0-13241 GCA_038092955.1 Boletus pseudo-olivaceus
AAGTGAAAGATCGATTAGAACTCAGACTAGCTGAGTCCGAAGTGTAAATACACAAAGTGTGTGAACTACTCTCTTAATACGGTAACGTACTGAGTATAACATTCAACACCCATGGTCTTGAGGGGGTTTACAACATGACCTTGGGAACGCAAGGAATGACCAGATGATGAGCTATCAGACATGTGGGTGGTTACAAAGGATCTATGTGGCACACTCTTCGCAGGTGATCCGGGAACTGCCGGGGTCGGAGTTCCTGGTGCACGTGATGCAAAACGAAGAGTTTCAGTTTCACATTTCGCAGTCCATTTGGGACCTAAGTTAGTGTTAGCCGACAGTAGCTGATAGTCGTGACCAGTCTAGTCAGGACCAGGTACCCAGTCCACAGATAGGCTGCGCACTGCTTTGGGTTCATGACATGTCAGATCTGATGCACACATTTCGATATGCTTCCGCCACCTTTACCACAAAAAAACAAGCATTTGAACGAGGCTCATCGAAATTAACCCAGTTGAAGTGATACAGTGCACGAATGCAAGTCGTGTACATAAATGATATACCGGACTACGATGCATGATACACACGATCATACAGTCGATATAATGTACAGAAACATGGAGTTATAGCAATGAACTTCATCCTCCCCCTCTACCTCTATGCAAAACTAGTACTAGATACCTCCGGCACATTAAATGTCCGGCTTCACGATGTTTATTGCGGCGCTTCCCCTGTTTAATGCATCAACGCCCGCTCTCCGTTTCCCCCTCCCCCTTGTCCAGCCGTCTCGTGCAAGGGTACAACACAGAGCGCAGTGATGAGGTAGACCACCACGCTGGCATACACCGGAAAAGAGCGATCGACAAACAAAAGTGCACCGCCCGCGAGGGGAGCGATCATCCCGCCTCTATGAAAAGGAACGATCAGCGTGATAGTTAGCTCGGAATCCAAACGCAGGAGCAAAGACGTACATTCGTGACAGCGCCGATGCGATTCCACACGCTGTTCCGCGTACTTTGGTACCAAATATCTCGGGCGTCCACCTACAATATTGCTCAGTCACTTGATCCGCATGCATGCCCGCAAGGGCCACAAAGAAAGATTTACCCATATAAAACCGCATACATCGTCTACCGATCCATGAATCGGTGAACCTGACACAGTGTCGAATCGCAACTTACCGTAGCGCTCAAACTGATCCCCACCGAAGCGACACGAACCAAAAACGGACTTTTGACGACCACAAAGGCAATACAAAAGAATGCTGTCAGGAGGGTCATCCCGACCAACGAACGTCGTCGCCCGAGCGGGCTTTCCACCATGTACGCCCCGAGCTGGTCCGTGCGTCAGTCAAACGTGCCCTCAAGATGAAAAAGGGACAACGTACAAGCGCACCCGGACATCCACCCAACGTAAAAATGACCACGTCCCATAGATTATCTTCGAGCGACTTCGGTGCCGAATCCCCCCTGGACCCCGTCTCCAATAGTTTGGGGTAATACACGTTGAACATCGTGTAGGCTGGTGCTATAATTCGGTGATGTGGACAACCCCTTCATCCCGTGTAACGCACCGAGTGCCATAGAAGACCACACGCCCCACACCAACAACGTTGTCCGACACCACTCGGGACTCAACACCATCCCTACGCGATCGAGCCATGCAATCAGGGGTCGTTTGATCCACCTGGGGAGCACACCTCCAAACCGTTTCTCAAGCTCGCCTGAAGCGATCGAGGCTTGGGATACACGCGATCGTGCAGAATGACTGCGGGCACGTGGAAGCCTCAAGTGACTCTTCGTCTCGTCATGTAGCACGTTTGAGCGGGAAGACGACGGGTTTTCCCCGATGGTAACCACACTGAGTCTTCTCGGGGGGTATTCCTCGACGGGTGTCACGAACGAATGAGAATCAAGTGAGTTGGGAGAATCATCGGTAGATTGATAATCTTTGACGCCCTCGCCTCTGGGTGGGTCACTGGGTGCACCGTTCCTCGTTGTGTTGTCGTCTATACCTGTGTCAAACAAGGTCTCGCGGTTAGGCCGCGCATCTTGTGTGGAGAGGAAAGGCGCGCGCTCGTCAGACCCATTTGACGGAGGACGAGGTTCAGGTGGTCGTCGGTCGTCTACGTCTTCGAGGTCTATGGTAATGTCGGATCCATTGAAACGAGAGATGAGCTGCAGGGACTCCAAAGCCTCCTGGTGTCGACCAGCATGAACGAGATACCGCGGCGACTCGTGCAACCGGAAAAATGCGATGCGAGCGAGGAACATTGACAGCGTCTGTACAGATGAATCAATACCGATGCTCGGGACCACGGACTGAACTTACGATCATGCCAAGACAGACAAGCATATACTGCCAGCCATTATTTCCAGTGGAGGGGTTGCAAGGTTGATCTAGTGAACACGAACGCCCAGGAAGAATAAAGAGAGCAACGACTGCTGAAAGGACGGATCCGAGAGAGAAGAAAACAGAGAGTGCCGTGACCAAGTACTGTTTTCCTTTTGGCATGTGCTCGAGAAGGAGTGTACCGTCTGTCGGCATAGAACCCTGGACAAGGCGGCTGGGTCAACGGAAGTACGACGTTAGACGACGGCGAACTCACCCCAACTGCGCTGCCAAGAAAGAATAGAAGTACGCAGAGGCTCCAAAAGGAGCTCGCAAATGACGCGAGAACGCCGAACAAGGCAGTGAAGAAAAGCGTCGCATTGAATGCGGCACTTCGGCCCGCGATGTCGGAACAGGTTCCCCACCCAATAGCACCGACCATCATCCCCGCAAACATGGACGATGACAGTGTCCCGATATAATTGTCGGGAACTGCAAGCATTAGTCGGGAATGAGTTAGCTATGCTGAGCGGATGGTGTACCTGTGTAGTGTTGTTGTACGCGAGGAAGGATTATGGCGACAGCTTGAATCCACATCTGAGCGACAAGTCAAGGGCGCCGAGAGGCTTGTGGTGGTGGACTTACGTTGTCTGCCATCCATCCTGCAGGTAGAGAGCGCCGAGAAGGGTCCGCAGCATTAGAGATCAAATCAATGATCGCACAAAAGAAGTGCTCACCGAATCCACATAGCGATAGGAGTGTCCATTGATAGCTCCCTGGAGTAGGAGAACGGGTAAGGATGAGGGATGAGGGATGAGGTGGATACGGAGTACACACCCATTCCAATGCGATCTATAGTTTTGTCTAGAGGTGTTCTACCATCATATTCGGAGTCCCCCACGAATTCTTCTGCAGCTTCGGTATCGTCAACGTCGTGCATGCTGGCGTAGCTGGACGTGTTGGATGTCAGGGAGGTCCAGAAGCCAGAGGCACGGTGGGGGATGGAAGGCATGCTCTAGGATCCCTTTTGAGACGACGCAGCTTTTTTGCAGTACTTATTACGCGAGAGACGTGAGACAAAGTTGAAGCAGAAAGTGCCAGTGCAGATTTCCGAAAACGGATGTCTCTCTGTTGCCTAGAGGAAAACTTGAAGCGATATCTCAAGGTGAGAATGTGGTCGTGGTCGTTGAGTGAACAAGAGACAGAGGGATCCAGCTCGTTTTATGTTCCGGACCAGGTCGAGATCACGTTTCGGACTGGGGTCGCGGGAGCATGGGAAACACTCACACTGAGCTCAGCGAACAGCCTCAAATATCCACAAAGCACCCCATTCATATGATCCACGTATCATTACTTGCACGCTGTACATGACCGCTGAGCGCTGAGCTATTAACAGGAAGATGATCCTCCAGAAAGAGTCCCCGGGGCACTCCGCTTCCCCACAACCGCCCAATCTCCAAACGCATTCCGTGGCTGATGGTCACTTGAAAAAGGTCCCGCCAAAGTTCACGATAAACGCGCACTCTCCGCGTCTGCCTCTATCGTACCATACCCCCCGTGATCGTCACCGAGATACACCCCCCGGAATGGGCACGAGGCGTTGACCATTAAAGGTAAAAAAACAAGGTGCTGCCAGTACCAAACTCGTAGCTGCAGCCGGAGGTCGATCACTGATAGCCCCCCAAACAATACTGCTCCAACTAGACCACCTGCGCTT
Organism: Boletus pseudo-olivaceus; assembly: GCA_038092955.1. Taxonomy (NCBI): domain Eukaryota; kingdom Fungi; phylum Basidiomycota; class Agaricomycetes; order Boletales; family Boletaceae; genus Boletus; species Boletus pseudo-olivaceus. The sequence goes on from JBBPRI010000493.1 coordinate 4,043, forward strand.
GTCATCCACGTGCACCCCAGCACCTGTCCCACCCTGGGAGTCTTCAGCGCGGATAGGGCTAGCAGATAGTTCTTATCGACAGACAAGGTTGAATCATCCAAGTGGGTCCATGGAATGCTGTACTGCGACCTATTCCGATGGTCGCGTTCATTTTCTGAATGATCAGCCCCGAGTATACGTTCCTATCACGTGCCAGTAGACGGTAGTAGAAACCAGTGCACTGGTGAAGGACAGAATCTCGAAGCACCTCCCAGAAATGGTCGAAGACAGGATTCCGCACATTGAAGCGCCGAACAGATTTTGTAAGTCATGGTAGCGCCCAGATATAACAGTTGGACCAGAAATGATCAGGACCCAGGTTTTCGTTCTACACCGCCGTCCGCATACATCCAGCTGTTCTTTACCCAAACCTAGGTCGACAAGATCTTGAACGAGACGGCGCCGGGAGAGGGCGATCGATGCGGGTTGATACTTACACGATTTTTGCCGGATTGGGTGGTCTCGTGTCTTTCGACGTACCTCACTGGGCTGGAATTGGACAGATCCAGGGGCGGTTCAAGGCATGTGTCGTGATCGTGTCTGTCATGCCGATGAGTTCTATTGAGTGCTGGAATGTGGAGACGGATGGGTTGTATCAGCCGTTGACCGCGCAGGTGGGGGTGAAGCGAAGCGGGAGGTGACGAAGCGGTGGACACAGGTGGTGTGGAGTAGGAGTCCGAAACATGTGGTATGGGAAGGGTATGGAGGGTGCAAAGAGGTGATGGTGAATGTGACAGAGGGTGTGGGGCAGGGGTATCGCGTAGCGCAGTGTGTTTTCGTTGCGAACGAGCTGCGGTAGATGGGACGTACTAGTTGAAACGTTGAAACCAAACGGTCAACCGGCCACGACTGAATTAAACGAGGACTATTCCCGCCAAAATGACGACTCACAACGGCAAAGATAGTTCTTCCGCCACATTAACAAGAGCGGTGCGACATTATATCAACGTGCAAAGGATCTGTTTTTCACCTACGATGAACACGTTGACGCGATCGGGTCGGGGTACCTGAGACGCGAAGTTTGTGTGTGTAGTTACTCGGCGAGCAGCGTGGTGACTTTACAGCTGTTTTCATTTTGATGCGGAATCCAATGTTGTGAAAGTCGCGCCTCGGGCACTGCCGGGATAGGACCCCGAACTCGCTGCCTGTGTTGCGCCTCTCGTGCTTTACTGTGCCCACCACCCTATGCCTCAGCACATTGTCTCCAACCACACGAAACTCAGTATTCCCGCTCTCTCTGAAGATGGTTACACCATGCAAATGATTTGTTGCCTCCTGGGTATCAAGAAGACGCTCATATACAAGACTCTTAGTCTCTACAAACGATTCGGTGTTGTGTACAACCCCCACACCTACTCCTGCGTCACCAGGCGCCGTCGTATCCTCAGTATGACAGATATCGCATTCATCTCCAATGTAGTTGCTCACTGCAACACCATCTACCTCGACGAACTCCAACACGAACTATGGGAGAAGTGTCAAGTGTATGCTACAACCGCTACTCTTTGCCGCACTCTGCGAAGCCTTCAGCTCACTAGAAAAAAGATCTCCTTTGCTGCTTCTGAGCGGAATGAGGAGTTACGTGCACGCTACATGAATCACATTGGAGCAGAAGGCCCAGACGCCAACATGCTGGTGTTTATTGATGAAGCAGCGAAGGACCGGTGCACGTCTTGTCGCCCAAATGGCCGATCATTCCAGGGACAACGTTGCCGCGGGCAACGGTACTTTGTACGCGGTATTCGCTACTCCATTCTTCCCGCCATCACACTTGATGGTATTATCACGTACGATATCATTGAAGGCCCAGTCGACAATGCACGTTTTTTGCGTTTTTTACAGGAACACGTCGTAAGTTCAATGCATTCTCAAACTAATCAAGATGGCTGACATTTTTAGATGCCTTTCACTACCCCGTATCCTGGATCGCGCAGTGTCCTCATCATGGACAATTGTCGTATTCACCAAGGCGAAGAAGTTCGCGCACTTGTTGAAGACATGCACCGTCCGTTGTTACATATAGTGGACTCTTACATGTTTTCTGATTTTTTCTAGTCTGTAAGCTGATTTACTTGCCACCCTACTCGCCGGATTACAATCCGATCGAACAAGCATTTTCTGCGGTGAAGTCGTACTTGCGCCATCACAACGACGACCTCTCAATGACGGCGATCATTCACGCCTGTCAGAGTATCACGCCCGACAAAGCTGCGGGTTATTTCCGTGCATCCGGGTATATATAGCATAGTACCATACAATGTACTGAACACTATCTAATGCACGAAAGAATTGTTTCCCGCATCCTCATCTGCATCCTCGACAACAACGAATCCCCTCGGAACTGGAAGCCACTGGTTCTGTGTGTCACACATGTATGTAATATAAATCATAGTCCAAAGTAGGGTCGGGATCGCCATCCACCATCGGCAGTCCCATGAAACGCGACCCGCCACCATCATGGTATCGTTTCTCGTATGCAACCTTTTTCTTCGCTGGTTGCTCCAAAGACCCACGGTTCAATGTGCCCGATGACGATGATGTGCCGTTCCGCTTCCGTTTTGCGTCCGGACCGTTCCACCACACAACGCTAGCTCTCTTCAAATGAATGATGTCGCCAATTGGGATCCCGACCTCAGACAAAATCTGTTGGGGCATATCCGCAAGGACGTCTGGCCTGATGCCTCGAAGATCAAGTCCATCCTCGTATTGGGATGCATTGCAGACCTTGAGATTGGTTTCTGCATACAACAGAAAGCGCTTGAGTTGTGTTGGTGACGGAAGAGGTGGAGACGAAGGTGGTTGAGGTCTATGTGTGGGCATCTGAGTCACTGATGGTACTGTGGATGGGACGAGGGGAGGAGGAGCCTTAGTGACAGGCGAACTGGCAGACTGCAAAAGACCGGAGTTGGTAAGCATTTGAAGCAGAAGAACGGACGTGAGGGAGTTGACGTCCATGCTTGGTGTCGGTGTCGGGGCAGGTGGGTGCGGCCCTTTTCATGTTGAATGCAAAAAATGCGCTTTGTTTACTACGTCAAATGAGGGGAAATTCGGCGGCGTGGTCAATGTCGCCTGGCCTTCATCCTGTAAGGATGTTGAGATATTTCTGTCATCAAGTAAGTATTTCGACATACCAGAGCACGAGACCAATCCAGAATCATGGCCGGTGTGAGCACAACCATCCCCGTCAGACCAACATAAGTATAACCTTCATCGTGGTTATTTCTGTAGCGGGCTTGAAGCTTGATACGCCAACGGGTGAGGCGTGATTCAATGTCGGATGGTTTGGGTACCTAACCCCGTTTGACTTCTGAATAATGTTGGACGGCTGCGTGAACGGCTACATACCTTGTCATCATCGCCATCAGTTGTCTCATTATCATCCTCTGCATTGCCGCCCAGAGCAGGAAGTTTTTCAATGTCCTTCATATCGACAAGGATCTTGGTGGAGGAGGGATTGCTCTGCTGAATCTTCTTCACCATCTCTTTGTAGTCGGTTTCGTTATCAACATCCATGGCATTGCTTACACGCTGGCTGAGCAGGTGACGAGTATAGTTTACATAGTAGAAAAGATGTAGTAGCAACTTACCTTTTCACCTTTGGTGGTATATACCTGAAAGGGAACTGCTTCTTTGCCGAGAGCAAGTATTGATCTTGTCCGTGCTTGTCGAGAATGCTTTGCAGAAATTCCAGATAGTTCGTGTCGTCAATCGAAAATTGTAGCTCCTTGACTTTGACAGACTTCTCTTCCTTTGGAGCAGCTGCTTTGCCCTTAGCTGTCTTCTTCTTGGTGATAGAGTAGACAGAAAGAGAAACAGCGAAAGTATACGCCGTATCTGGGTTACTGGGGGTGGGCGACGCTGGCATCGTTGACAGCAGCTGACGAGTCACACAGGTCACACTTGACAAAGGGAATCATTGAGTTCGGGGTCCTATCCCGGCAGTGCCCGAGGCGCGACTTTCACAACATTGGATTCCGCATCAAAATGAAAACAGCTGTAAGCATGGCACCAATGGGTGGCGCAACTTATAATTAGGCTTGTTTATTCGCTTTCTCCCCACTCAGAAATAAATACAGTCCCAAATGCTCAGTTATACTTGCTACCTAGTAAGCTAGCCATAGCTCGGCACGACTCAGCACGGCATTCGCCGAGGACCACTAAGCCCCCTTCTTTGTAATCCTGCCCCTCCCCTATTCCTTCCCATGCCCCTCCTCTGTGTCGTTGTTATTGCCCAGCCACTCCTCTATCATTCCTTCCCACGTCCCTTCTCTCCCTCTCTTCCTCGTTGTCGCCGTCGTCCACGCCCTCCTCGGTATCGTCCGCCCCCTCCTCGGCATCGGTGTTGCCCTCAACAATGCACCTGACGATCTGTCCGTTCACCATTCCCTCTGGTGCTCCTTCTCTCCCTCCTTCCTCGCTGTCGTTGTCGGTTGCCTTCAATGACATCCTCGACGATCTGTCCGTTCAAATCATTCCTTCTGGTGCTCCTTCTCTCCCTCCCTCGTTTTTGTTGTCCTCTGGCCACCATTGTTCCATTTGACGGCGTCCTCGACGGTCTGTCTATTTAAACTTCCCGCACTCCTTCTCTCCCTCCTTCCTCAACACTGTCGCTCCATTTGACGATGCCCTCGGCAATCCATCTGTTCAACTTTCCCGCACTCCTTCTCTCTCCCTTCTCGCCATCGTCGCTCCATTTGACGACGCCCTCGATTATCTGTCCGTTCAAACTATTTCTCCAACACCCTCCACGCTGTTTTCAACTTGCTTTGTGCCCGTTTCCTTACTGTATCGTGGATCAAGCCCTTCGCCCATTGTATTGGTGCCTTCTCACCACATCAATGCGCTACACCTCGTGCCCACCCTGCCCTCGCTGGACCACTATGCCCCGCAATTCCACTAGATACCCGGGTCCTTCGAAATCAATCTCTCTGCATACATTCAGGGGAGGTGTGAGATACACGACAACTCTGCGCGCAGGGAAACAAGCAGAACGCCGCCGCAAGGCTGACGAAAAGCATAACACAGAGATTCGGAGTACGTACTTTCACTTCGTCCGTGGTTCCGGTGTAATGGAATCAATTATTCCAGTGTTGGCACCCAAAGACCAGGATGCAGTCAACTGGATGTTTGAGGATCAAGACATGGACGTACAATTTAATGAAACTGCACCATATGATGGCCTGGACTTGGATCGTGAAAGTGATGATGATGATGACAATGACAATGATGGCCTCTCCACACTTTCCAAGCACTTCTCTGGATGGTGCGTGTCATTTCTACCCACATCCATTTTCGTTAACAAGGCCATGTCAGGCATTCGGCAGATAGTCGCAATCGTCGGGATCGCATCGACCTCCAAACCAGCCAATGGGATGCCCAGATGCCCCGCCTAGTGGAAGCTTATCTGGACTATCGTTCACATGATTCTGGTGACAGCTTTCCCCTTGCGGAGCCTAGTGCGGCGACTCAGGAACCTGTGGCTCATCCTTCCGGCACCATTGATGATATAGAGCTCATTGACATCTTTGGTATTGAAGTAACTCATTTAACTGTGTTGAGGGATCTCATCAATTTTCTACAGTCAGGTGCAAGGCAACACTCATTGCTCGCCCCCATCATTTGTTCCCAAATGAAAACCTCATCTCTCATGGGTACATGGGCTGCTCCCCGGTTTATCCGAATGTCGCCATCTCTATCCACACCCTTGCTGCCTTTCGACAGATGCATCGCACATGTCCACATTTTAGCGTTCACGCACAATGCAAAACATTATGTTATCTTCATCACGTAAGTACAAAGATCTGATCTGGCTGGTTCAGTACTAACACCCGAGTAGGTCCCTTACCGTCCATATTTATTCCATCAATTCTCACACGCTTACGATGTGTACCTTGAAATTATCCATCGTGTCGACCAATGTCTTCAAGCAGCCCTAAAGCACGATAGTCAGGAGTGGAGACTTCAAAACAAATGCCCAGCCTGCTTTTACCGCCTGGAGGATGAGCCGAAACTCTCATTTGACTGGCTCATTTCCATTGACGGAAACAATAGCCTAAAACGATGGGACACAACTGTATATGGCGTGCTTCCGCGAGAAGATCATTGTACCGCGCGGTGGAGCTACTGGTTAAGTAATGAGGATGTCAATCAATTTCAATATGAAGTCAAAGCAATGCAGGTTCGTCTAGCTTCGTCTGACCTAACTATTTTTTTGTTAGCTTACGCTGTTATGGAGACTCAGGTACCACAAGGAAGGTCTAACCCGGAAACAGGTGATGATTGGGAGGCCGACATGTTAGATAACACGAATGAATTCAACTGCACGGACCGTTGGCGTAATGCTAGGGCAGACGTGCACAAGAAGTCATTTTCTGTCTTCAAGGAGTCTGGAATCTTTCTTGCAACCTGCCGGCATCGTTTTGTGCTCCTTGCATGTGATATGATCAAGAGTGGTGAACTGTAAGTGTCATGTCACAATATAATCTTGTGCTCGCTGATATATTCAGGGCGAAATACCCGCTTGCCATCATCAACTGGCTCCTTTCGGCATATGGTCCCAATGGAGGCTGTGCCTACAACATTGGCTGTGCATTCTCCAAGATGGCAAGCACCAGCAGTATTGGACCAAGAGTACAAGCTCTCGGATTACGATTTATGGTTGGCGCCTTTCATGGACATGCCCACAACCGTCTGTGCCAATTAAAATGGCATCCAATGTACATTGAAGGTACAGGCAACACGGAGGGCGAGGGTTGCGAACATGTTTTTTCTGCTTCCAATGAGCTCGCACAAAGTACACACCATGCCACACGATTCCATTGGCATCAAACAATCGAAGAACACTTTGCCTTCTGGAACGAGGACAAATACGCAGCGCTCAGTATGTAACTTTTTATCCAAGCTTGTCTATACTAATTTCAATCTCAATATCAGCACGGTATATTCGGAATCACTATCATGAAGCGACAACCTCAGTTCGCACACTAACTGGCGAACTCATGTTACTCAAGGACAAATTGAATCTTACCGATGATGATTTTCTGCGGTTCATTTCCGAGGAACGGGCATATCTCTTGTCCCTCAAGCAACCAGCCCCACAAGAGGCACTCAAGATACGTTATGTGCAGGTGCTTGATGAGCTCCAAGAGAGAAAGTGCTCAATTTCTCTTCAGTAAGACTTTCATTTGCTCACATTATGATACCCAGAGCCGAATGGAGCGCCGCACGTCAAGCCACCAACTCAGCTTTGAGTGGGGTTATGGAAGGAAGTTTAAATGCGATCGCGACCGCAATCAACCAGGCATGCATTCACATTGACCTTGCTTACACAAGGTTGCAAAATGCGGAAGCACTAGCCGCGCATCTCCAAGGGCAGCTCGGCCTTGATTCAGGCTGGGATGTTGGTGGTGAAGAATACAACCACTTCAAGGAAGAGGCGACCCTGGGTAAGTACTGCGAGGCACTGGGTGAGATCGAGCACTTGGTCGTAATGCGCCTTTTCGAGCTGTCTAAGCTCTCTATGTCCAGTGTTGGCAAGTCATTTTCCCTTCTTTGGCAGTCAAGCTAACGTGATTCTAGGCTACAAGCTCCGCCAACAGATCAGCAAAAGTCTTCAACAGAGATCTGAAGCTATTCGGAAAGCGATCGCACGGTACAATGTTCAAGCGGCTCAGCTCGTCCCCCTGCCCATCTATCTTGTGGAAGGATATTGTCAAGTACACGTCGCTAGGCGAATTCGACTTGCTCCGACTTGCTCAGGACGATGTCCGAGAATGTATCTGGGCCAAGCCAGCCGTCCGCGAGGCTACAGCTAAGTTCTTCAAATTGTGTTGTGCCAAAGAAGAAATCATATGGCTAAATGTTGAGATTCGACGTTTACAGACAGCCATACATGATGAAGAAAAGGAAGTATCTGGAACCATCACCAACCTTCGTGAATCTGAACCACTGTTAGCACGTGAACTGGAACACCTTCACTGATTCCGTGCAGTGACAAATGCAGTTCACATACACCGTTTAGATCATATCGAGAAGCAGTATGGGCTGGCTAGTTAGGGGAAGATCGGAAGGCACGCCAAAGCATTTCACTCTGCCGATGAAACAATGATGCCAGGACCTGCTGACCAGGACATGCCCCCTGGGGATGCAATGGAGCCACCTTCCCGGTCTCATGATGAATCAGTGTTTGCAGCAGGTGAGATCGTGCCATCCAGCGACCTGTCCGACCGTGCCATCCACCGACCAGTTTGATTTTTGTATCCTAGAAGCACCCTCTGCGCTCAATGGGATTCATAGCCTTTATTGTAGAAGTACTCAGTACTGATGTGGTCAGTGACTGAGGTACGAGACTGACTACGGCGCGAGTTTATCTACGCGCTTATGTAACACGGATGTGGTCACCCGTTTGCTATCTAGTGTACAGTATACGAGAACAATACAACATTCCCCTCTCAAACAGAAGGGCGTAATCTGAGTTCAAATGTGAAATGCTTAGCTTTGATGCTAGGTAATGCTTTAGTAAGAGTGTCCGCGATCATGTCGCTCGAAGGGCAATAAAGAAAACGGATTGAACCATTCTCTACAGTGAAACGAATAAAATGATATTGTAAACCAATGTGTTTCGTACGTGCGTGGTAGCTGCCGTTGCGAGTCAAAGCGATGGCCGATTGGTTGTCCCCATATAGGACAGTCGGATGCTTGATGTAACGTATCCATTGCACTGCTACGTCACATTTTTATTTTTACTATGATCGTTACTTCACTCACTTACTATATCTCCATAGACAATCACATGACCTTATCTTATCTTATCATGTCACATGACTCATCACGTGACCGTGGTAAACTCCCCACTATCTTTTATCTTATCTCCCAGTCTAGACCCTTACGGTCCGACTTCCGCTCTAGACCAACACACGGTAAACGCATTCCTTTAATTACCGCTGGTCCAGACCCCTTATCGCACACCATGACATCATTCCATACTTACCTTACTCATCCGTTTCCCACATGATGTCATACCCTACAACCTAACCCTGTACCCTTGTAGTTGTATTTGTTTGTACCTACTAGTATAAATACTAGACCCCCAGTAGACGAACTCCTCAGTTCGTTTATTGGTGATTTCACTTCACATACGTCCTACTAGCAAGAAGTGCCA
>JBBPRI010000494.1:0-13215 GCA_038092955.1 Boletus pseudo-olivaceus
AGGTGGAGGTGGTGGAGGTGGAGGTGGTGGAGGAGGGGGTGGGGGTGGTGGGGGTGGTGGGGGTGGAGGTGGAGGTGGAGGTGAAGAGGGTGGAGGGGGTAGAGGGGGTAGAGGGGGTAGGGGTGGGTCGGACTGAAGAGACGTCGCGGGAACCTTGTTCTTCCTCTCCCTCTCTATCCTGTCCAAGATAGCCTGCTGCTCCTTCATCATGCTTTCTGACCATGCTCGATCTAGCTGTTCGCCAGAAGCCCACCGTCTCTCTTGCCGTTCTCGCTCGAGTGCGATCCGGAACTGTTCCTCGGCCAGTTGACGAATAGTTTTGAGCGTCGCGAGGTGGTCGACGGTCAAGCGCTCGCGCTCTTCTGGTCCGATGACACCCTTGGCGAGCTCGTCGTTGAGTTTCTGTTTGGCCTCGTCGACCATGGAGCGGAGCCCCGCCTCGATGTTCATCTTGAGCGTCTGCTTCCATTCATCGTCAGGCTCGAGATCGGGGAGTAGCGGAGCGCTGGGAGGCTGAGAATTCTGCATCAAGGTTGCCATCTAGCGAGGTGGCGAAGACCGGACGTAGATTTGGAGCGAGATCAGGTCGGGTGCTGTAAGGGTATAAAATGAATTGAAAGTATGTGATACGTGAGCGCTTTGTCAGGGGAGGGGAATGAATTGGTGCAAGGCAGTTCGAGAAATCGAGAGCGTGCGTCGGAGAAGAGTGGTTGGCTGAAGTGGGGGGATGGGAGCGAGGACTTGGGAGCCTGTGATGGCACGGTTGCCTCGTGTCAGTACACGCGTCGGCCCAGAGAAGCTTCTCGGGTGACCGAACCCGCTTGTAGGTGGGTGGATGAGATGAGGACTCACTATGCAAGCTCGATAACGCGCATTCGCGAGTGCGGATGGCGATGGATAAAACTCAGAGCAAGACGGAACACGTCGCGATCAAAAAACCGAAGAGCGCGGCTACCAAGTACTACACATGGGCCAATTGATCGCTGATGTCGTCTCGAGACCTTCGGTTCGGGTTCCTTTGAGACGATTGGCAAGTGAGTCACGAGGTCAGGTTTTTTTGACGTGGACACAACAAAAAAAAAATTGAAAAAGGTGACACTGACAGGGACGATAATCACCTCCCGTTCTTGACCGTGCTCGAGTCTCGAGTCTTGATTTCTCTTAACCGATCTCTGTCTCAGTGTTGGATGGGGGAGGGTGGGACTCACCCCGCGGCTTCGGATTGTCGGAAACAGATGAACTGCGCCCCCAGCCAGCCCTTTGGATCACGACCCGGTTGCCTAATTCAAGAACGAATTTTCACGCGACCAATCAGCTCCTGGCAGACACTCGAACGCCAGCGCTAGGTTGCAAGACGAAGCATGGTGGAAGGGGGAACGATTATCTTCCAGCTTCAGCTCTTTGGTCTGCCCTACGGGATGACTGGAAGACAAAAGTCAAGGATGCCACCGTTTCCGTCTTACAGTCGTCGTTGGCAATGGGACAGTTGGTCAAAATGAACTGGTTATTCTGACAAGAGACTCGGAGATCGTGGGGTTATGCGTCGGACAGGACGTTTCTTGGACGCTTGAGCTCTTTATCTCGGACCGCACTGCCAATTTGCAGGAAGCACTGTACGTCCACTGCCATCTGACATATTGGTGAGGTAAATTCGGCCGTGTTCACTCATCGGCGATGGCGTTCCGACATGTGGGCTGTTGCAAGCTCGCTGTCATTCGACTGTGGTGCTTGGCGTTTCAAGCTGGACCATTTATCGGACAGGGATTCATCTTCGCTCCTCTCCTCCGAGGTCATTTCTCTGTGGCATCCTGCTGAACAGGTTGATCAAACGCCTCATAAGACGTACGTGACGTTTCAAGCTAGGCCATGCACCGGACAGGGATACATCATCGCTCCTCTCCTCCGAGGTCATTTTTCTGTGGAATTTTGCTGAACGGGTTTCACGTTGATCAAACGCCTCATCGGACGTAAGATCCTGGCTCCACCGTCGCGAAGCTCGGAAGGCTCATCACAGCGATCACATGGGTCCAGGGCCAACCGAGTGGTGCTTGGTACAGTGTCGTTTGCATCTCCTATCATGATTGTCGTTGGCGATGATGCAAAGTCACATCTAGCGAAAGCATGGCGTGTATCCCCTTTTCCATGGGAAAGCCTTGGATGACATGAACGTCTTCGAAAGGACCGCATTCCACTATCCTGTGTGTTCCCTTGGACGTATCACAAGGTCCCACATTGATATCCTTGGCTTATCTGACAGGCTGCGCTCTACAGCCCATTGCGATCGTGGATGGCCCCACGGGCTGGGCAGATAATATATCATGGGCCGAATCCAGGGAGTAATATCGGACGCCTTCTTCGGGCCTTGCACCATACATGTTTCCTCGACGTGTGCCAGTACGCAAATCGATATTTATTTCTGGATGAGAAAATGGACCCTGTGGTTGAGGTTTGGGAGAGACCTTCTTTTCTTGTGATGATTCTGGGTCGCATTTACCCCAAGCACTGCCTAGATCTGCCATGCGGGAGATTGTGCTGCGCGGGGGACGAGCTGTACATTCGTCGTCCTGACTCCTGTGCCATGATAGACAACCGAACGCGGTGTATCGTAGTCGCGACTAGTGTACTTAGTCGACAAGGGTTGGATGTGTGAAATGACCTAGGCACATGATGAGGGCGGTGTTGTGGCGGGTTTGGCAAAAAAGGGAGAGCCTCGAGGCAAACGCGAGGCTGATCCCAGTCTCAGTCTTTCAAGATCGTCCACCCACCTTCTCTTATCACCGCACGCGTAACCCATTAACAACTTTACCTTCAAAAATTTTTGGTATGTCCTTTTAACATCATTCAACGCCCCTCCTGGACACTTTTCATCGTACTAACACGGCCCGACTTTTTTCATCGCGATCCGAATCGTTCCACTGCGCATACAGGATTAAATTCCTATCATGGACCGATCTTGCACCTGATAACGTTCGTATTTGGGAACTCAAACTGCAAGACACGCGCGACCCGATGCAACGAGTCAGCCATCGAACCCGTCATTTTCATCTTCTCATCTCTTGTCCATCCTCGTCCTATCCAAATTTGTGGCGTCATAAATTTCTCTTGCCCTACTCCCTCCATCGCCCAACGCCGCTTTCTCCATGCCTCCAAAGCGTCGCGGCGCCCAGGCCAAATCGGCCAACCCTCCCACCAAGGCTCCCCCACCCGAACCATCTAAACCACCACCCTCATCAAAATCCGTTCCTACTTCCGTTCCTGCCCCTGCCCCTGCCCCTGCCCCTGCTCCCATCCCACCACCACCACCCCCGCCACCCCTACAGCCTCTCGAGACGGGTGCGACAAAGGTGCGCAAGGAATGGTCCAAATTCATTGACGCGTGGTACCAACCACAAAAGAAAAAACTCCTCGAAAAACTCCAAAAGGATCTCCTTGTCAAATACAAGAGTCTCGGGTCCGTCAAGGAGACGCAAAAATTGCGCGAGATGGAACTCTATGAGAAGCTCGAGTCGATAGCACAGCAACTCGCACAGCCCGCCCGCGCCGAGTGGGAACGTCGTCTCGAGCTCGCCCAGCTACGAGAAGAACAGTGGAATGACATGTCCGGCGAAGAACAGCAGGCCGTCATGAGTGTATTCGTCGGGTTTGTTGACGACGTTGAAGACATGGACGATGACGACGTCTCTGCTGACCTTTCCTCTATCGAGGAAGAAGAAAGCGACGTCGAAGAACATCAATATAGGGGTGTCCCCTCCTACCCTCCTGCCCCTTCCGTCCCTTCCGCCCCTTTCAGACAACCTGTCCCGCCCACCCCGACCAGGGGAAATTTCGAATGTGTCAATCCAACATCCTTCTTTGCAGACTCTATGACACCGCCTAATCCAACCAAAAATTTACCTGCGCTATCGATGGTGAGTCATCCATCTCGTATCGCGTTGCCACAGGCTCACGCCCCCATTTCCCTTCTAGGATCACCTGGCAACGCTCGGCCCATCTAATGCGGGACGCTCAGCTGAACCTGCGAGCGCAAACGTCGGTGGCATGTTCAGATTCCAGAGCTGGGCTTCGGAAGCAGGCATCGTCAACCAGCAGCCTCAGGCTCAGTCCCCAAAGCCCCCCTTCACATCCGTGTCTGCACAAACCCTGAATGCTCGTCCCCGTGCGACGGACAACATGTCCCGTCAAGCCTCCGCAGCCTCTAATTTATCTTCTCCGCCCCTCAAAACCTCCTCACCGCAATACTCACCTCCGAACCAGACCACTAAATTCTCTCCCCCGATTAACGCGGAGCATTTAGCACTCGGCAAACGTTATATCGGTCCCGTCATCACGGAGGAGGAGCCTGATCCCATGGACGAAGAGCTTCTGAAGTCCAAGATGGCAGCCGAGTACCAAGAATATAAGATTAGCCTTCGTATTCAGATGATCTACCAATTCCATGCCGAGGCTGCCAATTTTGAGATCAAGCTCGTCGAGATGCTTCTGGCCAACAAAGGTACCAAGGAGAGCCGTGCCCGGGCCGTACAGGAGCATGAGACAAGCATGATGCGCCTCCGTGAACAGAAGGAGGAGGAGCGCAAGAGGCTCTGTTCCGAGGAGCGGGAAAAGCGGCTAGAAGAGATTCGGCAGCACATTGCGCAACGACGATCTGCACAGAACCGGGAAGTCGACACTGGGGCGAAGGCGAATCCACCGAAGCCCTTGCCTGACAAAACGTCGATTCATCAACGACCAGGAAAAGTCACTCACCAAAAGGAGAACGCCCCTCCCCCCCAGCCTGCCGCTGCGTCCTCCACGAAGTTCGAACCCCCGAGTATTTTACAGAAATCCAACAGTACTCTTTCCCACAACGAAGCTTCCGCGAACGAAGCACTCTTTGCGAATGCCATGGCGATGATGTCTCAAGGGAATGTCGATGCTGCGGGGTTGAGCCCTGCCCAAGCTTCGCAGAACGAAGCACTATTTTCCAACGCTGCCGCCATGCTCGCCGCTCAAGGTCAACCTGGGAGTAGCGGGAAGAGCACTTTGCAACCCCCGTCCATCATGAAAAAATCCAACAGCTCCCGTTCGCAGGAGTACGACATACCTCAGATCAGCATTAGCTTCGCCGACTCTCTCACCGTTGCCCCTGAACCCGCACAAGTGCCGCCTACCACCGCGAAGGGCAAGAAAGGAAAAAAGGGGCAACCAGCGATGCATCTTCCTCCCGCCAAGCCGGTTGCCATTACCGAGGAGCCGGAGATGGAGATGGATGCAGAACCGCCTCCGTCAGCGCCTTCTCTCTGGGACACAGCTGCGGTCGCTGCTAAGAACGCTTGGGGTGCGGCATCCTCATCTATCTCTACTTCCAAAGCCAAGTTCAACGTGTCGATGGAAGAAGAGTTGGATCTCGATCTTACCTCCGCCGCGCCACCCCAGCGTAATGCCCACACGAAGAAAACTGTCTCTGCCGCAAAAAAGGGGAAAAAAGTGATGATTACTGAGGAGCCGGATGTTGACGCTGATCCAATCGTCTCTCCACCGCCACCGTTATCCTTGAAAACAAAGGCGACGAAAGGAGGGTGGGGTTCTGTGAGTGCCAAGTCGAAACTCACGCCCCTCTTCGCCGAGGAGAGCGAGCCAGAACCTGTTGCCCCTCCGCCTCCGGTGGCGCCAGCGTGGGGCAAGAAGACTGTTCAAGCCGCCGCCAAGTCTGCCCCGAAAGCGCAGCCGAAAGTCGCTATTTGGGAGGAGCAAGAGAGCGAGGTTGAGGAAAGGCCTGCACCTGCTCGGAAGAACAAGTCCAAGTCCGCGTGGGACGTACCCTCTACCACGCCCGGTGTCAGCACCAGCACGCAGGCAGGAAAGAAGGCCACGCAACAGCAGGCGCAACCTCGCCGCGGTGCCACGAGTTTTGGCTCCAAGTCCGCCCGCGTGGATACCATTCCGGTTCCCGAGGACGAGCCGTCGGAGATGGCCGCAGGCGACAGTATGATACCTGGTGTTTTCGAGTTTGCTGGATCGGAGGAGGCAGAGGAGGAGGGCGATGCGAATGCCTGGTTTAACCCGGAAGACATCAACTACTGGGCCAACTTCATGGCTGGCCAATCCGAGCCGGAGCCGGAGCCGGAGCCGGAGCTGGAGGCCGTCGCCCAAGCCACCGAGCAGACGGGCAAGCATGTTCGATGGACGCCCACTGTCGGCGAGGAGAGCGAAGATGACGAGTTTGGGGAGGCAGACGAGGACCTGGCGACCAACATGTGGATGGAATACGCTATCAGTGGGGGCGATATACCCTCGTTGGGTGACGCACTTGAGGAGCCGCAAGTCACCAATGAGAGCGCACAGCGTGACCCAAGTCTTTGGGAGCAAGGGAAGGGGAAGAAGAAGTTGAATCCGACCACCGGTGACCCTGGAAATCGCGCGCAGCAGACCTCGGTCTTCGATAGAGCCGCGATCACCGGACAGTGGCCCAAGATGGAGAGCTGGTTGTCCCCTCCTTCGAGGGGGCAGAGCTCGGGCTCCACTAGAGTCTTTTGACGTGTTTGTGTTTAATGTTCCGGTCTTTTTTTTCTTTCTTCCGTCTGGTTTTGCGTTGACTGCCGATGGTCGCTTTCCTGATATTCGTCGCTTTTCTTTTTTATATATATATTCAGCGTTTTACATTTCTGTATATCATATTTTTCTTCACGAGCGCCTGCAGGTTCAGTACGAGTAACTTACTCGGATAATTCTAATTTTGTGTTGTTTGCTATCGCGTGGTCTAGTCTATCCTCTTCACGATTGCTATACGATATGTTTTGATGTTGTACTTTGCAGAACGCAATTGGCGCCAAGGTTGGTGCTGGGGAAATTTACTTGAAGGTGTATGGGGGAGGGGGGAGAATATGGGACATGGAGCGTATCATTCATTCCTCCACGGGGTGCATCTTTAAACCGTACATTTTAAACCACTTGGAGGGCCGCCTTCCATAACATGCAAGGCACGTTTTTTTATTTTACTCGTCACGTTGACGACTCCAAAGATCCCCCTGCCAGCATCCTCGTCCATATATCCCATGAAAGAGGGCTGGAGCTACCACGTGTGTGGAGCTCTCCACTCTAGCAAGTCCTCGAGTCATATATACGACTTCGCCGCCCATTTCATTCCATTCAAGACGAATGGGGGTTGAACGAACGTTTGATCGCGCTCGCACACAGACAATGTTTCAATCGTGTCCCTACCGTAAACCTGGATCATATCGCTGTTAATGAGTGCGCGCTATCGGACGGATGCGGGCGTGTGCGTTGTGCGTGTGAGTCCCTCAGTCGGCGATCTGCGTCTCAGCTTGCCCCGAGGGGAACTTTAGGTGATGCCTGCTGACTCGGAGGCATGAAGTAGTAGCAGGGGGAGGGGGGAGTGGTAGTAAGTCTCTGTTAGATATCAGGAATTATCCGCAAGCCTTGGTGGCCGCGTTTCTGCCTGTTAGGAATCGATCCCGTTGTTGCGTGTCAGCTGAACTCGAGGCGAGGCGCTAGGTTCATAGGATTTAGATTTCGTGTAGTCATTTCTACCGTTTGGTACATACTATCACCCACTTGAATCGTCGGCGCAATACGAGAGTTCAAGGGATGCAGTGGACGTCAAAACAGCATCGGGACGCTCACTTTCGTATCAAGGGATTGAAGACGATAAAGGAGCGTGTTTATGTAACGAAACCCGCAGCCTAATTCCTGGTTGAAACGTTGAAACTCTAACCCCAGCTTTTTCCTCCACTTGCACCAGTCGTCCATTCGGCCTCCACCAAGTTTGCAAAGATACGCGTTATTCGGGGTCGTATACGGAAGCGGCGACAAACCACTTGGCATGTGAAACTTGGAAGAACGCCACGACAACCTAGCAGTAGACCTCTTGCTTCTTCCTCTCTTCGGCCCTCTGACGGTGTATTTCCTCCTCTCGATTCCGAAATTCCTATTGTGACCTGTCGTCCCCCCTCCGACGCATTTCCGCCTCTCTGCGGTTGAGGTCTTCTTCCCTGCGCCTGAGTTCATTCTCTCGTTTGCGCAACTCCTCTTCCTTCCGCCTGGCTTCTTCCTCCTTCTGTCTGACCATCATTGCCCTCGAATTCACCTCCTGTTCCTTCCTCTTCACTTCTTCCTCTTTTCGTCTCACCTCGGATTCTTTGCGTCTCACCTCTTCCTCCATCATCTTGACCTCCTCCTCCTTCCGCCTGGTCATCGTTTCGCTCGAATTCGCCTCCTGCTCCTTCCTCTTCACTCCTTCCTGTGTTCGTCCCACCCCCAACTCCCTGGGCCTCGCCTCTTTCTCTGGGACATGGACGCGGGAGCTGTCCTCAGGCTGAGGGTACGTCGCGGAACTTGGAGAACTGGTCGGGAGCCGGGAAAATCCAATGCGGTCCTCAAACTTGTTGGTTGTTGCTATGCATCGAACGGTCGTCTGTGTGCCCGTGCCCAGGTCTCTCACGCTCTCTGTCCTTTTCTTGAACTTGGTCGGAGCTGCTCCATTCTTGATCCGTGGAATAAATGCTCGATCGCTCGCGGTCGACGTCGGCGGACAGTGCTTCGAAGGGGTCTGTGAATGCGACACTGAGGATAGACGGTGCTTTGAGAGGTGACATAGTACTCGCGAAGTTGCTCCGCCTCGCGAAGGCGAACGTGCGTGACAGTTGTGCTTCCTCCTCGGGCGTAATCGACGGCTTCCAAATCTCCGGCACGATGGGTCTTACATTCGTGCGTGGTTCACGTCGAGTACTCTCCGTGCGCGTCGCCGGCTTGGGCAGATCGGTGGGCGTGCGTGCGGAGCGTGGTATGGACCCAGGTTTGTCGAATATAGGTGAGGGCTTCCAACGTTCCATGATGATTTTTTTCGTGTCGAAGATGGGTGGAACCTTCCAGGAATCTATGGATGCGATGGATCCGGCAGGAACCTTACGGGTAGGTCGGGAAGAGGGGATATCGTCTGGAGGCCCAGCGAGGTCGTCACATTCGTGACTGACTGGGCGAGAAAAGTAACGACCTTGTCGCGGATCTGCCGTCTGGGTGGGTGTTCGGTCAATACGCTCCGCCTTGCGATTGGATGGGAGTGGAGTCAGCGCAGAGCTTTCTGAAGGAGGAACATGGGGTCTGGGCTGGAACTGGTAGACTGGGAGTGGGGGGTGGGATGGGTCGGACTGAAGAGATGTCGCGGCAGCCATGTTCTTCTTTCTCTCCTTTCCTATCCTGTCCAAGATAGCCTGTTGCTCCTTTATCATGCTTTCTGACCACGCTCGATCTAGTTGTTCGCCAGAAGCCCACCGTCTCTCTTGCCGTTCTCGCTCGAGTGCGACCCGGAACTGTTCCTCGGCCAGTTGACGGATAGTTTTGAGCGTCGCGAGGTAGTCAGCGGTCAAGCGCTCGCGCTCTTCGGGCCCAATGACGCCATTGGCGAGCTGGTTTTTGAGGTTCTGTTTGGCGTCTTGAACCATGGAGCGGAGCTCCGCCTCGATGTTCAACTTGAGCGCCTGCTTCCATTCGTCGTCAGGCTCGAGATCGGGGGGTAGCGAAGCACTGGGAAGCTGAGAATCCTGCATCAAGGTTGCCATCTAGCGAGGTGGCGAAGACCGGACGTGTCGAGTGCTGCGAGGGTATCAGACGAACCGGAAGTGTGTGATAGTTGAGCGCTATTCAGAAGAGGGAACGAATGATTCAGCAGTTTGAAGCGTGCGTCGGGCAAGAGTGGAAGTTGGCTGAAGTGAAGGGATGGGAGCGGGTCGGACTTGACACGACGTTACGGACTGATCATTATTTAAGCCCCACCTAGATGCTGTATGAAATGAGAACACAGGATTTCTTGTACGAACAAGGATTCAATTTTCAAGTTGTGTCGGAAGAAGATATGTGGGTATTGACTGACCTCACGTTTTGGCGCGCATTTCGACGTTGATCCTATATGCATGGGGGTTTGTGGTACTCCGAGGCGCTAGGTTCATAGGATTTAGGAACCCTTTTTTAAAAAGTTCCCAGGAACGGGATCACTACACTACACGAGCCTGAGCTCACGTTCTATGCACCGTACCAACACCAATCGTGTTCGTTCAAGGAGGTTATGCGTTGATAACGTCCCACCGAGAGGTGCACTTGTCTGCCAGCGGATGTACTTCCGTGGACCCCCATCACCGACATGCAGCGGGCACTCGCGTTGAGTGATCTTGCGCCGTTCATTCCTTTTTTGCAGTGCCTGCATCATGCTCCAACTGTCAACTGATGTGTGGACGACGCCAGGGCACGCCAAATGTAACCTGGATTACAGGAAGGCCCAGCTGAGTGACTATATGATTTAGATTTCGTGAGGTGCATGATCGTGTGGTCGTTTCTATCATTTGGCACATACCACCACCACTTGAATCGTCGGTATGAGACGAGGGTTCAAGGGATGCAGTGGACGTCAAAACTTCATCGGGACACTCACTTTCGTATCAAAGGGATTGAAGGTGATCAAGGAGCATGTATCATGTCATTTATACGACTAAAACTCCTGAGACCTGGGCCTAATTCATGGTTGAAACGTTGAAACTCTAACTCCAGATTTTTCCTCCACTTGCACACACCTGTACCGGTCATCCCTTCGGCCTCCACCGAGTTTGCAAAGACAACATTCCTCCTTACAGGGTAGTAGTAGGTGACGTGTCCTGGTTACTGAAGTATGCCTACAGACGAGGATTGGTATGGGTATCATAGTGCATGATGATTGAGCTACATTCAATCGACGAGGTAATTCTGACCGTTCCAGAGTCCATGCGTGTTAGACACTCACTCCTTTTCACGCCAGACAGTTCTTGTGAGTGTATGTGCAAGAGGTCATTGAGTATCCTCGCCACAGATCCGGCGCCTTCAGAGACTTGTTCCCTTTCGCTCTCCTTGACTTTCGGGAGGAGCTGAGAGTTGAAGCGGTCAGGATGCCATCTCCGAATGTCGTCCTTGATACGCTCCTTCGTGGCTCTGTCCTGAGGGTGGATCGACGACAGCATATATACGGTGATGTCAGGCGAGGTCAGATCATCAGGGCCTTTCGGTCCTTTAAGCATGGGCCAGGGAAGGTCTTCCCATAACAGCGACCCTAGGGTCTGAATCTTGTCCCATTGGGTTGCGGTGAGCTTCAAATAGCTTCGTGACTTCCTCTTTGGACTTCGTTTTACCCGCCTTTGCCTGCCTTTCGTATTCCTGCATGGCTAACCTCGCTTGCTCGCGTTTGAATTATTCTTCGCGTTGTCAAGCCTGCTCAGCCTGTCGCCGGTGGAACCCAGCCCCCGTGAGCGGTGCATTTGGAGTGCTACTAATCGGAGGCTTCGGAGTCGGAGTCGCCGGTCCTATTGGTTTGGGAGTACTCGATGGTTTGGTACTGGTGGTGGAAGTGGGTTGGGTGGAAGTCGATGACAAGCCACTGGTAGGATTGCTACGACTGGAAGCGCTCGTACCGGCTCGATCAGTAAGTGGGTTCACGGTGGTCGGTGTGCTACATTCGTTCCGATCAGGGACCGGCCAGGGGCCCGAAGGACTAGACGTCTGAGGATAAGGCGTAGATTGGAACGTCTCCGGAGGCAAGACCTCTGGCTTCTCACTCTTTGATTCCTTCATTCGTTTCCAAGGTTCCTCTTCCAACTTCTCGTCCTCCCTACGACGCATTTCCGCCTCTCTGCGGTTAAGGTCTTCTTCCCTGCACCTGAGTTCTTCCTCTCGTTTGCGCAACTCCTCCTCTTTCTTCCGGGTTTCTTCCACTTTGAGAAAGGCTTCCTCCGTTCTGCGCTGCGCCTCATCTTCCTTTCGCACTGCCTCTTCCTGTTTACGCCTTGCCTCAAACTCTTTACGCCTTGCCTCTTCTTCTATCGTCTTGACCTCTTCCTCCTTTCGCCTGGCATCTTCCTCCTTCTGTCTGACCATCATTTCCCTCAAATTCACCTCCTGTTCCTTCCTCTTCACTTCTTCCTCATTTTGTCTCGTCTCCAACTCCCTGGACCTCCTCCCTTTCTCCTTCCATATGACCTCTTCTTCCTTGAGCTGAGCCTCTGGGACATGGATGCGAGAGCTGTCCCCAGGCTGAGGGTATGCCGCGGAACTTGGAGAGGTGATCAGGAGCTGGGAAAATTCAATGCGGTCCTCGAGCCTCTGGTTGCTGCTATGCACCGAAGGATCATCGGTGTCGTGCCTGGGTCTCTCACCCTCACCTTCTCTTTCCCGGGCTTGGCCCGAGCTGCTCCACTCTTGATCCCCGGAATAAATGCTCGAAAGCTCTTCCTTGACGCTGGTGGACAACGCTTCGAGGGGTTCTGTGAATGCGGCGCTGAGGATAGACGGTGATTTAAAAGTTGACGTGACAACTGCGGTGCTGCTCCACCTCGCGAGCGTGAACACGCGTGACATTTGCGCATCCTCCTCGGGCGTGGTCGACGGGATCCAAATCTCCCGCACGGTGGGTCTCGCGTTCATGTGCTCGGGAACTGCCGTCTGGGTGGGTGTTTCCTCATGCCTGTGATTGCTGTTATGCACCAAACAATCATCGATGTGTCCGTACCCAGGTCTCTCATGCTCTCTGTCCCTTTCCCAGGCTCGGTCGGAGCTACTCCACTCCTGATCCACAGAATAAACGCTTGATGACTCTTCGTCGACGTTAGTGTGCAGCGCATCGAGGGGGTCTACGAATGGTGCGCTGAGGATCGACAATGGTTTGGAAGTTGACGTGGAAATTGTAGTGCCACTCCATCTCGCGAGCGTGAGAGTGCGTGACATTTGCGCATCCTCCTCAGGCTTGATCGACGGCTTCCAAAACTGCTGCACGATAGATCCCGCATTCATGCGCTCAGGATCTGCCGTCCGGGTGGGCATTCGGTCGACACACTCCGCCTTGCGATTTGATGGGAATAGAATCAGCGCAGAGCTTTCTGGAGGAACACTGGGTCTGGGCTGGGACTGGAACTGGAAAGGTGGTGGGGGCGGAGGGGGATGGATCCGGGGTAGGTAGGGCTGAAGAGACGTCACGGGAGTCTCGTTCTTCCTCTCCTTCTGTCTCGCGGTCATGAACGTGCGCGACATTTGCGCGTCCTCCTCGGGCGTAATGGACGGCTTCCAAAACTCCCACACAATGGATCTCACATTCATGCGCTCGGAATCCGCCGTCTGGGTGGGCGTTCTGTCGACACACACCGTCTTACGATTTGATGGGAATAGAATTAGCGCAGAGCTTTCTGGAGGAACACTGGGTCTGGG
>JBBPRI010000495.1:0-13212 GCA_038092955.1 Boletus pseudo-olivaceus
TTTTGAGTCATGGTATGGCAAACGCCAGCTTTCGTCCGATGTTCTGCCACGAGTGCACCGGTAGAAGTGTCTTGATATTTTAGGTACCCAGGGTTTCCCTGTTAAAAAGACGTTTGGAGGGGACCGAGGTGGCAACCAGAGTACTTACGACGCTCGCAAGCAACCAATGATAAGGGAGAAATTCGAGTCGCGTGGGCTCGATATGAGATTTTAGTCTGTGCAACTCGACACCGTTTCGATCGTAGATGAAGACATATTTCTTCTGCGCAACCGCGGAAAAGGATTGGTCTTGGAGGAACCTAGCGGTCATTAAACACGGGACATACATATATATCATTGCATATATCTCGACAGGTCTCCTGTAGGCTGTAATTGTAGGTCGGCATGGATCGTACCCATCTTGGAGGAGCGTCTTGGCGCGAGCAGCATGGGTAGCTTGGCGGTTGAGATGGGTCTGTAGCTTGAGATCCCTGATGTGAGCGTGTTTCGGTACGTTCACGGGTGGAGGCGGGTTGTATCCGCTTTGGCGAACAGCGAGTCCACGCCCTGTGGTGTTTGTTTGGCAAAGACTTTGGAAATAAACAACCATCATGCACAAAATACTGCTTTCAATTTGATGCTTGTCCGCCCCCCGTTTTCTGATCGTTGACGCTTGCGATCACCTTCTGCGTCCGCTCACAATCTCTCGACGCCGCCACACCCCGTCGTTCCCCAACAATGATCGACATGGATTCAGATTTCCGCGTACCCTTCCACTGTGGAATCCACCGCGAGGTGGGAACACCCAGAACAGAACGTGAGGAACGTATGTATTCGGAGCAGAGGGAAATGTCGGTTACAGGACGATAGTGGCCGCTATTGATGTGATTTGGTAACAGTAGGAATGCATGAGGGATGTAGGTATGATGCAATGACAGAGTTTCAGTTGGGCTTACACGTTGTGCCCAGCTCGCACCATTGGATCTCCCAGGCAGGGACTACACCTCGATGCCTGAATTTGTCGTACGTAGCTTGATGTCCTCTCCCTCGTCTTCGCCTTAACCTTGATCACCCATCGACGTTGTCCTCTACATCTACCTCTTGATGTCCCCTGCCTACTGCCCACGGGACAGGTTCTCCCTGAGGTCGTGTCGCAGGAAGATGTTCAAACCCTCTGCCATGCCACCACCCGTGTATGCAATGCATCGGACCCTTCTGACGTCGGGCGACGTCTCCGCGAGCTTGTGCTCGCCTGGGAGGACTACTATCTCCCCCAAGTCCCCACCCCATTCTCCCAGGTCAGGGTCGCAGACGTTCGTGCTGCTCAAGGCTCACTCAGTACCGCGCTGGAACTGTATCACGAGGCGCGTGCCGCGTGCCGCAGGTGGGCTGGACGTGTGTGATGTGTCGTTTGGACGGCTGTGTTTTCGCTGCATAGGTACTTTGCTCGATCGATGCGGGTCCGCGGAACGCACCGTTTGCCGAGTTTGTCTCCAAGCTACGGAATCAGGCTCGGGGGGGGAATACAAAAAGACAGGGTGAGCGCTCGTACAAGGGCTCCACAGATCGCACGCCGACCATCCTGCCCTTGTCTTGCGTGTCCTATGCACCCTGCCCTTTTTATGCCTCCACCTAACGCTCAAGAGTGACAGCTCGCAGTTCTTCCAGCGCGCTCGCATTCGGGACCGATCCTTTCCGCGCCTGGAGCGGCTACGTATAGAAGGCAAAGCGGACGAAACGGAGCTCGATCCTGGTGTTCATGCCGACGGTGAAGCCGATGGCGCTGACGACGATAACGATCGTGGCAAGCGGAAGCCGAGGGAGGAGCGAGAGAAGAGGAAGATGCGCGGCAAGGAGACGGTGCGTCAAAAACATCGATCGCCCATCTCTGCCATACTTTTGAGCTCACGCGAAGATGGAAGAAGCAGCGCAAGAACGTGATCGACCCTACTGCTGTTCGTAGGATGTTCCCCCAACCTTTTCTTTTCGTCAGACTCAGGGGTTCTAGGTCGCTATTCGCGCCAAGTTGGAGAAGCAAAAGGAAGAGAGACGGACTGCGAAAGCGATCGAAAAGGGGGACATGGAACCCAAGAAACCTCTGCTCTGGATCGTTTCAAGCGTCAACGATGTCGCTGTCAAATATGATGCGATCCGCCACCGTTTCTCCTAGATCAGGTCTCGGAAAGCTGTCCTTTTCTATTACCTCCGTTTGAGAGAAACACTGAGATGTTGGCGCTGAAAGGCAAGGTACTCGGGGACATTATTGATGCCATGTGGCACTGGGTGCATACTCTCATACAGTACGGATTTAGTCGGGTCGTTCTCCCTATTTCCTCGCCTCGGCCGCGAATGTAGCGAGTTCCTTGAAGTCCTTCACCACCAAGTCTACAGTCCCTCCTTCCGCCTTGCTCCGCATGTTTTCTCTAACTTCCTGAGTATCTTCTGCAGGACGCGGCACATATATAGTCTTGAGTCCCGCGCGTGCAGCGCCTTCGACGTCCCAACTGTGTGCAGCAACCATCGCAACACGTTCCGGCGGGACGCCGAGATGGTACGATGCGGAAAGGTACGCTTCTTTCATCCTATCTGGACCCAATCGCGCCCAGAGTTGCCCCACCGTCGAGCGTCATCCTCAGTACATACTAGATGACCAAAAGAAAGATAATGCGCCGGGAATGGACACGTACGGCTTGAAAACCCCAAAGAACTCGGTCGACAAGATTCCGTCCCACGGAAGTTGCTTGTTCTTTGCCTATTGTGACAGCGTGGTCACCGGTGGGTCCTGAACCGAGCGACCTGCTCACCATGTCCATCAGTAGTCTGTAGTTCCCGTTCGATAGGGCGACCACGATCCCTGATTTGCGGAGTTCAGCGAGCCCCGGTATGGTGTCGTCGTACACTGTCGGTGGGGTATACCTCAGAGATGGGGATGATAGATAATACGTGGGGAGGAGGGGTACATGACGATGGAGAGAGAGAGAGAGAACGCTTACCATCCAGGTCGTGCCAAACCTGCACCAACTCGTTGCGTGCGGGTTCGTCCCAGACAGTGGCAAGGTGAGACCAACGCGGGGACGCGAGCATCCGATCGAGTATCTAGCAAAAATAGGAGATCGTCGGTGCGTGAGAACGATGGCCTACAAGGAGCCCAAGGAGGCTCCTTGTACGGTGACGGTCCCCTGGATGGACGGTTTTTTTTTTGAGACTTGCCTGTCGATGAGCGAGATCGGTGTTAAGACTGCCCTCGCCACCTGCGTTTACGTTGCGACTGAAAACCGTGAGGACGAGAACGTTTTCGTGTGAGTTGCGTTGTCACAAACTCTCCAACCTTCCATTCCTCAGGCTTCGGGTTTGGGAATGCCAAGTACTCGAGGCGCCCCAAGGGAGAGGGAGGTGGATGGCTCCGTCGGGGATGCCAGTGACCCAACGACTTACATGTTTGTGTAATACCCCTGCCGCCACTCGCGCGCAAGGTCGACGGCGTCCTGGTCTGCCAAATTGTTCACACGCATCAGCATCATGTGCAAGGGCGATGGTAGTGAATAGATTGGATCATCGTACGTGCTCAGTAGTGTGCATACATACATACGTCGCACGGACGGGCCTCGTTGGTGGTGGGTCGTACGATATGATAATGAAATCGTCTAGACATACCTTGATGGATTGCTCCGTTGCTCCGGCGAGCGACTTCGTGTTTCACCGTCGTGAACCAATCGACTGTCGTCCCGAACACATCAAACATGTAAGCGTCGACATCGCGCAGGATCGAGGCAGCGTCGGAGGACATGTTCAAAGTTTGGGGAGGTACGCGATGATAGCTAGATTAGCTGCCGCAACTGGATGTTGAGTGGGAGGAAGATGGCAACTGTGTGAATTCGAGAATCGAGAAACCTCAAACTGTTGTTTTGAGCCTCGGCTGATCACGTGTCTGTCAGGTGATAAACGACAAATGCGTACGGCTGGTACACAGTGCGATCATGACCGCTATCCCAACGCTCAAATCATCAGTACTATCAGTATCCAACGCTGCCCCATGTTACAGCCAAACTATAAATCGAGGTTCAAACGGCTTACTGTGATTGGGTAGCAGACTTCAAGGTTCAAGGTTCAAGTTGATACACCTCAACTACGCATGGCAGTACATAAAGACGTTCCGACCTGGCCAGGAACCGTGATCAGCGATCGAACTCCCAGTAAGTACGTCTTCAATCGGGAGCGCGAAGCCATCTCTCGAACGTTCCGCACGGTGCACTCGAGTGGTAGGATTGAACCCCACCGCGAGCACGGTGTTAATACGCCATTATATCCCACACATGACATCGGACTTGATGCCATCTGGACCAGTGACAGAGCGCGCTGTGGCAAATAAAAGCCGACAGCAACAAAGCCCGAGTTCGAGTACGGTTGCACAGGCTGCGCAAACGACTCTGATGCCAGACGTGGCATCCAAATGGATGGGAGGTGGCGCGACTTCTTCAATTGGGGGAGTTCGCCGCTGGGTGTGAATTTCCAAGTGGCACTACCATCATGATGGAATTGTCAGTGGTGTAGTAGACCAAGACGACCACCCGGGGCCAACTTCCTATGGGGAGTATCGCTATCATAACTCGGATCCGGAGCTAACAGTGGCGTGCAAGCGAACAGGGATCGGGGCCCGTTTCCGACTCGGACGTAGTCGCGTGCGGCTGATCATGCACATGATGGGCTGCCAGCAGCCTGAGGTGTCAGAGCACCACCTTATCGGCATTCATAAGGCACCAGCCGGTTAAGAGCACCAGCCGGTTAAAGGCACCAGCGCATGGAGCATCAGCACACGGACACCCGATAAGAGGTACTACTATTTAGGTGTCCTCGCTCTCACACTCCTTCTTTTCCTTCGTTCACCATGGCTTCTGACGAAGGCACTAACGAGAGGAAGTCTGCCTTTGATACCGTGACAGACATCAAGTCGGTCGAGCCTGAGGGTCAAGTAGCATCCCAAGGGGCTCATACCGCCCTCCATCGTAAGCTGAAAAACCGTCATGTCGCCATGATCAGGTATATATCCACCCATGCTTACCTCTCCAACCTGAGCTGACCCATGCCTCCAGTATTGGTGGTGTCATCGGTACCGGTCTCTTCCTCGGAACAGCAACCTCCCTCAGGAATGGTGGTCCCCTTGGTCTTCTCTTGGCTTACCTGTTCATTGGATCGATATGTTTTGCAACCATGGTCTCTGCCTATATCCACCAATTCTAGGTACACATCGTCTAATCTCTCGTCACAGCTCTCTCTTGGTGAAATGACGGCTTTCCTACCCCTCCCTGGCGGTTTCATCAAACTCGCCGAGCGGTTTATTGATCCTGCCTATGCTTTTGCAACTGGTTGGAATTATTGGTATGGATGGACGGTAAGCTTAGTTCTGCGCCAAATCTAGCACCTTCACTCACTCTCGTAACGTAGCTGACCCTTCCTGGTCCGTATGATCAAACATGAAATGCCTTTATACTGAATGTCTTCTAGCTGAGTTGTCTGCGGCGGCAGCTATCATCAGTTTTTGGGACACGACTACCAGCCCTGCCGTCTGGATTACCATGTGCTTGATCGTTGCCATAGGGATTAACGCCCTCGGAGTCGGTGAGAACTTTCTCTGCAATTTTCTCTTTCTTCTCATAATCCGCCACAGGTGCATATGGAGAGGCCGAGTTCTGGTTTAGGTAAATTACAACATCGGGCTTCCATCCGTTTCTCTCACCGTTCCGTCTCTAGCTCAATAAAAGTCGTTACAATAACAGGAATGATTATTCTTGGTATCATTGTCGATTTAGGTGGAGGTCCAAAGCATGATCGCATCGGATTCCGATACTGGAAGAACCCAGGTCCTTTCACGGACTACTACGGGTACACTGGTGCAAAAGGACACTTCCTCGGCACCTGCAGCGTCGCCACCCAAGCCGCGTTCTCGTACCTCGGCACTGAAGCAGTAGCAGTTCGTTTTCCTGTCGTAGCCCTTCTCTGCCCCGCTTGACCTGTCGCCAGATGGCAGCTGCTGAAGCAAAGAATCCCCGCCGGAACATCCCGAAGGCCATCAGGAGGGTTTACTTTCGTGTTTTAGTATTCTACATCGGGGGCGTATTCATTATTGGTTTACTCGTCCCTTCCAACAACTCCTTGCTCGACCTCAACTCTTCCAACGCCTCTGCCTCGCCGTTCGTCATTGCTTTCAACGAAGCCGGTATCAAGGTCTTGCCTTCGGTACGTTGGAACTCGGAAAGTCTGGTCTCATTTCAAACACTGACACTTCTTTAGATTATCAACGCTGCCATTCTAACCTCCGCCTGGTCTGCTAGTTCTAGTGACCTCTACCTCGCATCACGTAGCTTATGTATGGAGACCATCTTTTCAGCGATCGCAACTCATAACTAACGCATCGTCCCTTAGACGGTCTTGCCGTCTCCGGTAGTGCTCCAAAAATCTTTAGTCGTACGACGCGCTCTGGGTTGCCCTACGTCGCTGTTGGAATCTGCTCTTGCTTTGCGTTCCTCGCATACATGACGCTCGGGAATAGTTCCGGTGTCGTCTTTACCTGGCTCTCCAACTTCTCCGCTACCGCCGGTCTCGTTACCTGGTTTGGTATCGGGGTGACATATCTCAGGTTCTACAAAGGCATGAAAGCACAGGGTATCGACAGGAACACGCTCCCGTTCGCCCCCCGAGTGCAGCCATACGCCGGATGGTGGTGTGTCTGTGGGTCCGCATTCGTGCTCTTCGTGCGTCTCCCTCGTTCCTTTACGTCTAGTGGACCGTACCGAGACTGACTGACGTACAAACCCTCTTTCCCCCCCGCCGTCGTCATCGTCCCGTCACACCAACATGCACGGCTCGTCTTTGAACCCCCCCTCTCCTACCATCCGGGCCTCCAGTTCAGCGCTTGGGAAGTCTTCCTCACGGGTAACTGGGACACGGCCACGTTCGTGACCGACTACTTTCCCATCATGTTCTTCCCCGTTCTTTACGTTGCCGCCAAGCTCGTCATGCGCGTGCCCACCATCAAGCCAGACGAGATGGACTTTATCAGCGACGTGGCCGAATTCGATGCGATGACGTACGTCCCTCCCCACCATTTATCGTGACACGGCGCGTGCGGTACGGAAACTGACCGGTCGCGACACACAGATACGATGACCCTCCACCAAAGAACAAGATGGAGGCGTTTTGGATGTGGCTGGTACGTCACCCGGCCCATGAGGCCCTCGTTCCCTTTCGTACACGATCCTCACGCGCACCGTTTTACTTAGATGTGATTCGTGTACCATTTTGGACGACGACTGGGCCGCCGGATTAGCGACACGGTCGGCCGAGAGGGCGGCTGGAAGGGAATTATGACCGAGGACCGTGCAGGACCCAGCGAGTAGTACCAGTGTTAGTGGATATACTCGTTCTCTATCAACATGACGTATTATGATACGATACAATATTTGCTGAGAATATCATACTTGTACCAAACTGGCCAACGTGACGTGGTTCAGAATCCGGCCAATTGATGGACCTATAATGTGACCCCGCTTCGTCGG
Source organism: Boletus pseudo-olivaceus (assembly GCA_038092955.1). NCBI lineage: Eukaryota > Fungi > Basidiomycota > Agaricomycetes > Boletales > Boletaceae > Boletus > Boletus pseudo-olivaceus. The sequence continues at coordinate 7,533 of JBBPRI010000495.1, forward strand.
CATTTCATGTATCCAGGCATACCCATCTTGGATGATTAAACGCGCGTCCTTCCTACTCTAATGTCCGTAGTCCCCCCCGAAACCGAAACCTCTCTCACTTTTACTTAACCAAGCATGACTCATATATAGACATAATGTGCTTCACAAGTCGGACGTGATTCAGAAAGACGGCGGGGTTCAAGAGGGCAATTCGACGCTGAGCGCCGCCAGCGCAGCACTGATTGCCCTCGCCATGTCTTCCTCGGATAGCGCCGTTGACGCGGAACCCCGCTCGTCCACGTCCACGCCCGAACCCGAACTCGAACCCAAACTGACACCCTGCTGCCCAACAATGTCTGCTCCTGCACCCACAGCACCAGCAGGTATCCCGGGACCAAACCGTTCCCGCGCAAACGGGCCAGAGAGACCAGACGGACCCGACGAGAAACCGTGGACGATCGTGCCCGGCGGCGGTGGTGGTGGTGCCCACGAGCAACACTCCCCCACCTCCGGCTGTGGCCAGCAGTCCGCCTCAAACTCGGACAGCGGGGCGAGGCTCCCGTCCGAGTCGAGCACGGGCGTCGAGCAGCGCGAGGGGGACGCGGGCGTCGGACTCGTCGTTCCCGACATCCGTCCGTACGGCTCGTATAGCGGCGCAGGGTTGCCAACGTAGCACCGGCTTCGACGGGAGGAGCCAGGTGCGGGTACGAGCACGTGGTTGTCGCCGCTGCTCCCTTTGGATTTTCCCTTGCCCCAAATCGTCTCTACGTCCACGCTCGGCTCTAGGTCGCGCACCGCACGGACCTTCCACGACTCGAGCGGACGCCCGACAAATACCCGTGGTCCCCTGGTCTTCTCCCGTTTCTTCTCCCGCCGCCGAGGCTTCTCAACTTTCTTCGGTGGCTGCGGCTTCGGAGGTGGAGCGGACGGTCCAGGCATCTGTAGATGATCCAAGTGTTCGCGGGTCATGAACGCACTCCCCACATGCTCGCCTTCCATCCCGTACACGTGCGCCCAAAAATGTGGCTGCGTTGGCAGCGCACCCGGTTCGGGCGTCGGCGTCGTCGCTTCACTTGCACTCCGTCGCGCGTCTGCGTCCGTTCGTAGTGACTTGACACGGTGGAGTGGCTTCCCGACGTCCCGTACGAGCGTCACCTTGGTTTTGAACAACGGAGCTGCAAGTCCTCCGAGCCTCATCGAGACGAATTCTTCGCCTCTATTCCTCGAACAGACCGAACAATTGCACGTGTTCGTGCACGCTGGGCACAAGAAACCCGCGCTGTGTTCATCAAAGGTTATGTCGGGATATCTGATATCACGCCCAGAGAACCAGGGTGCGGGGCCCAGAAAACATGCCGTACGAAGTAGAAAAGAAAAAGGTAAGGGTTCAATCAGGAAAAACGGCCAGGTAAACAAATATCGAATGGAATGAACCAACCGGTGAAGAATGCATCGATTACAGAACCGCTTTCCACACACACGGTCGCCAACCATGTTGGAGCACAGCATCTTGGGTCGCTCGGAACGATTTCGGCATTGATGGCAGAACGACATTGTCGAAACGGTCGCGGCGTCTGTGCCTTGGTACTCGGCGACCGATTTCTTGTCTCTGACATTTGGTTGTTTGGGCTTCATCTTGGACTTGGACTTGGAGGATTCGGGGATAAAATCGGAATCAGGCTCGGATGCGGGCTGATATTCACATAGCTTGCGCGAAGGTGCCGAAAGTCTCTTCACTCGTGGGAGATCGTCCATGTCATTCCTAGGCATCTCAATGGGGTGCTCCACAGGGTTCGATGACACTTGCCTAGACACCGACTGAGTCGAAGGGGTTGCGGGAGGACCCCCTGGATCGCGATATTTGATTTGCACTGGCCGTTTGCCTGATACCAAAGGCAGGGTGGAAGGATCGATCGGTCGACGAATATAAATGACTGGCTCTGGTAGCTTCGACCGCCGTTTCGGTGTATCTTTAGGTGGCCGCGATGGTGTTTGAGATTGCGCGTGACCCAAAAGAGAGGGATCGATGGTACCAAGAGCGGTGGGTGGAACGTCGTCGATGGGAGGCGAATCATTGTCTGGCAGAAGGCCCTCGCCCTGTTCAAACAACCAGGCATCCGTAGGCGGAGCCTCTCGAGTAAAGACGTTACTTGGCGAGGCTGTGAAGTGGTTCACGGATTCGAAGGGAGAGTCGGGGGTAAGCACAGGAGCTATTGATGACTCCATATCCGCTGTGGTAGGGCTTGGAGGTACTCCCAAGAAGCACTCATGATCACCTGTGTCTGCCAGTTGGTCGAGCTCCAAGGATGGGAACCCTAATCCGAGAGGGTGCATCTGAGCACGCCCCGCAGACTGAAGTAGATGAGGGCGGAAGGTATGCGTCGGAGCGGGCTGTTGACGAGGAGGGATGTGTTTGTTCGGGGAGTCGGTCAATCCGTTGAAGTACTGATTCATGTCATGCTCCATGTCGACGGCCGTTGACGAGAGACTTTGGGACAGTGTCGAATTGGAAAGTTCCGGGCCAAACGCGATAGTTGAAACAGGCAGCGCATCGTCCGGTAGTGACAAGTAGTTGGCATCGATCTCAACGGCAGAGTGGCCGCCCGTCGCGTCTGCCTGCTCATTCCAAATATGCTTCGAGCTCTTCTCCTGGGGCGAACTGTCTGGTAGAACCAATTCCCACGACCGTGGCTGTTCACTCGAAACCCAACCGGCGGTCCCGGGGATGCGAGGCGACGGGGTATCCAGTGACTGAACCCAGATGCACGCTTTTCCAAGGAGACTGAACTTGAGCGTCCAGTCACGCTCAGCTTCCCGAAGCCTTGATGCGTACCCTCGCCACGCGTGAGCGAATTGGAAACGCGTATTGGTCGCGAGGTCCAAAGTGGTGAGCGGGGGATAAGTGTCATCTTCGTGGAGAGGAATCACTGCGTGCTCAAAGAACGCGTCTGGAGACGCGCAGAGAGCCATGTCTGCCCCGTTAGGAGGTACACACGGCGTGTACTTCTGGTGAGAAGAGTCATGCTCGCGTTCTCTATCCTTTCCCTTCTGAGGTGAAGGAGTACGCTCCCTCGTGACCGATGGTTCAGTGGGAGAGGAATTCTTGAGCGTGCTGGTGACGGTGGGTCCTGGCAGTGGCACGACAGGATGGCCGAACATTGGCTGGTAGTCGGCCTTGGTTAATCCATTTGGGAACACAGGAACCGCTATATGATCAATGAATACTCGGGTACGTCTCCTGGGGGGTGGAGGGGGCGTGAAAAGGGATCGTTCTGGAGCTATTGGGGGACTGTGCCTGGACGATGAGGGTCGACGGGTTGGACCGGGATCAGTGAAATGTATGCTATTGGGAACCTGTATATAGATGGCGATCATCATTAACCTCTCATCTCGGATTTCGATCGGGCCGGAACCAAAAGACTGACCAACATTTCGCTGACGGGCAGTTCGTCTTCGGTATCTTCGATGGTGAGATCTATTACCTCTGATTCAGTCGTCAACGCGAGTTGCAGTGACGCGGTGTGTTCACGTGATGAAGAAGGTCGCGAATTATGGACACGAGAAGCAAGTATGGATGAGTTAGGAGGGGTAAAGTGGGATGACTTTGACGATACGATGACAGGGGATGGTGATGATACTAGACTTGGAACGTTGTGCTACGTGGATCATGAATAAGACGGGACAAGTGGGAAAAGGGCAAGACGTACCGAGATGGAAGGGTGATGGTAATGATGTACATCATGCGGGGAAGTTAATGTGGTATCGCCATGACTGAAAAGTCGCGTATTTTCAGGTAAATTCGCCGATGAGTCGCGCTATCGTGCACGCGATTTGGAGTGAGCGAGAGACGAGAACGGACAGGCAGGGGAGGTGCGTACCTCGAGATTGGAACGAGAAGCAGACTGCTCGGCGCGTTTCTGGTCTGAAACCCTGCCGAGAGGTTGGAAGATCTCAAAGGGCTGATTTTCAAGAGGTATGTGATATGGATCGCGAGCGAGGGTGGACGAGGAGCGACGCCATTTTGGGTTTTGTAGCTGCTGGTCGAGACGGCCATCCCAGTTGGCGAGTTCTGAGACTGTTCGCGCCGCCATGAGGCCCGTCAAGTTGCTGGCGACGCTCCCGGGTGTTGTGGAGTCGCAGCTTGACTGATGAGTCTGATGGTCGTGTCGTGGATGTGCGCGACGACGCCAACACGCTCATTGCTCATTTCGGCAATTACCGGCTCACGCTACACATCGCCTAAGACTCGTGATAACCCCCTGTGGAAGCAAACCAGCATCTTATGTCCCCCAGCAACGCTTGGAGCGAGCAAAACGATGTAATGCCATTGGCGTCACAGAGACGCAAGAATTTTGTGGGTACGAAGTTCGAACAGATACATTGATTGAAAGTGCTCAACGAAACAGACTCTACGCTCTCATGTTCTCTGGGATGATCCGTCCCGGCCTTCAGTCTTTCCAATGTCGGCGCACTTGGGTGAAATAGCGTTTTGTTTCCGAATCGTAGCAGTACTCACCCCCATTCTCTCAAGTCCTCTCACCTTCGTTGTACGAAGCGAGTGGCATCGCTATCGCGGATAGTCGAGCAAGCACCGGAGTAGTCACTAGAGTAGTGGGAATGGGATCATCAACATTAGTATGCCGTTGAGCATAGTGAGAGTTTAACACCAGTCCGTCTAGAAGAGGCGTCCGTCGATACGGACTGAGTAAAATTTTAGATTTGAATTTGGCGAGGAGCCGATGGGAATTGACTTTTCCGAACGTCCGAGCAGTCTGAACCTTGGCAAAGTGTTGATGAGACGACACGACGGACGTGCGTCTCCGTTCACACCGTCCGCCTGTTTATTCGCTGATTCTCGCTTACGTTCCAATTTTGCTTTTCTGTCCGCAGACTCTTCTCAATCCATGTCTACGCTGCGCTTGAGTGGGCGTACCAGGTGATCGTGGTATCGGTATCGTCGACGTGGAACAGGAGGAATCGCGCGATGCCGAGTATCGCACTCATACGCTCGAGGGTGGGGGTACACCTGGTCTATCAACAAAGCACGAGGCTCTTGCGAATGATACGATGACGGATGGGATGTCCATAGTCCAAGAGGGTGACATAGCAACAGAATCACGGATGCGAGCACCTCCGCAGGCTGTGTCAGTGAAGAAGGCGTCGTCGTCGTCCGTAAGGCGGACACATCGATGACGGCCTCGGGAACAGGAGCGTTTGTCGACCATGTGATCGAGCTTCCTGCGAATGCTGACGAGGACGCGGGTGACAAAGAAAGTACCCCGGCGAATGGTAAACAACGTGCGCAGGCGTCTTTAGTGGATTCGCGTACAACATCGTGGAGTGGTAGTTCTGCGTGACCCGGGAGGGAGCTCCAGAGATAGGAAGGAAAGGGGAGGAGTGGAGCCAAAGATACGGGAAGGCAGCAAACAAGGCAGATGAGGAACGACTCCATCGACCACACGGTAGTCCTGTTCACTTCTGTTCGTGTTTGTTCGCTATGGGTACTATGTCAGTGCGGGTGTCACATGTCACATACCCCATGACAAACTGCCAGTGGACTCCACTGTCATCCAATCTGCGTGATGGCGCGTCGCTCGAGGGTGGGGAAAGAAGGTCGAGAGGATCTGTATACCATGTATATCTAGGTACAAACGAAGAAACTGGTACGAAGACTCTGATGCTAGCAGCCGTTTCGTGTGCG
>JBBPRI010000496.1:0-13143 GCA_038092955.1 Boletus pseudo-olivaceus
AAAAATAAAAATAAAAATAAAAATAAAAATAAAAATAAAAATAAAAATAAAAATAAAAATAAAAATAAAAATAAAAATAAAAATAAAAATAAAAATAAAAATAAAAATAAAAATAAAAATAAAAATATAGCCAGCACAAAATTGCTGGAGTTTCACATCAGACAGGTGAAGAAGGGATTGCCCAATGACCCGAAAGTTGTGGAGGCCGCAAATCTTACCTCATAATGTATCAAATACTGTGACATTCTATAGTGTAAAATGTAATACATGCAATCTCTGTCTGGACTGAGAGTTGTGTGCAGATGAAAGGGCAACATGAACTGATGCAAGGCCTTATGTGCTCTATGTTACTAGTTGAACTGTAGAATTGAGGTATATCATAGAAACCATATGTATTATGTGGTAGAAGAGTCACCTTTCCTTGCTCTGTTGATGTTCCAATCGTTCCCAAGGCCGGATTTGCGAAGGTCCTTCCAGAGCCTCCAAAGGCGATCCCAGGGTTTTGGGTAAAAGTTCCCACAGGGTACGTGAATGTGGGCGTCGTATTATGCGACATGTCGTGCAGAAGCTGTTTATTCATCCCTGCACCCATTCTCTAACACAACATACAAGCTCAAGAAATATCTTTCAATCGACACATGAAGTCCATACTTAGCAAAACATCTCTACTGGACAGCAATGTGTATTTGGTGGACATCCCAGTTGTCGGCAGCAGAGCAGCAATGCTGTACCTCTCGAATGGTGGCAGTGCATGGCCACCAATCCCAGCAGTCGGTCTCTATATGAGTTTTATACTCGGATGGTGAAAGTATACATATCATCAGGATGATTGGAGGACCATCCAAAGTGATCATGATGTGTGGCATCCGAAGGGAAACCAGTTGGTTGTGTGCTTCAGCAAAGGGCACTGCTGTACTGGACGTCATACACACTTGAATTTCGAAGTGAGTTTGATAGCGTGGAGAAGCTCCTCATCTGGTTTGAAGAACGGTTGGACGTCAACATTGTCCACATCTCTGAGAGGCCATCAGAGTGGCCTAGTGAGTATCCATTCAGATCCTCATCCCTGTACATGATAAGCTCATGATCTCAATACAGAATAAACCAGATCACCCGAGATCCAAGGAGAAGGGGAAAACTCAGGAAGGGAAAGTGAGTGGTGCATCAATTCATCGTGTAGTAAAGTAGGCTGACTTGTCGCGACAGAACGCTGACAGGTCACCGGAGCAGGTTTGTACACATGAAGAAGCCCCACAGATTCAGTAGGTAAAGGTGACCTCAAATGATCTGTACAGGTCTGAATTTCCATTTCAGTCACAATTTGTAACTTCATTGGTTAGGTTCCCAGAGAACACATCGAAGATTGTGTGGGATGCTGGGTTTGAGACCTATCTCCCATTCTTGAGACAGCAGTCATCAAAGATGAGCAGACCAAGATGTATGGAATACAGAAGAAACATAACTAAGAATTAATTTCCCAGGATGAGGAAGGCTCAATCATGAAAGAGCTTGCGAGCTGCCCTTTGGTAGAGCGTTCCAGATTGGAATGGTATGGTCCCAATGCTGATGCCTTCCAGGTTCTGGACCTGGTTGTGGAGCTAAAGCTTAATGGAGCATTACAGAGCAAAGGCAACAACGACGCAGACACAGTAGATGAAAAGTGAAAGGACCTTTTAGATGAGATAAAGGTCCACATGAGAAACTCGACATCAGTCGTGATTTGAGGTGGGACACTGTGGGAGCCAGAGGCTCCCTATGGTTGCAAATAAGGTTTTCCTATGATTCCTATTCATCTTCTAGCATCGTCTGGGCCTCCTATCAAGTCCATAATCTGTCTGAGTGCAATCCATACCTTATCCATATGTATCTGATCCTTCCACCTCATTTCTGGGCTGACCATTGTTATCCGGATATCAATGGCTAACGTTCTAGACTCACCAGATGGTTATCTCCAATTTAAAGATTTAACATTTGGTCACTTTAGATTTGATTGTTTTATTGATAGCAGTAGAGTTATGGATGGTAACACTCCCCGAGTAGTGTCACCCATCTTTTTCCTATTCAATTTCATTCACTTGTGTGTAATTCTCTGTCCATTGCTAGTGCCATTCAGTTCTTTTTACCTTACTACAAATATTTGATACCGGTCATTAGAGAAGTCTAGAGTATTCCCTAGACTATAAAAACCTGTACTCTCTGGTGAATCCAGCATTGAAGTTTTGGTCCCCATTTTTCTTTGTTCCTTTTCAACATTGTCAACATTGTCACTCATTGTCCAACATCAGTCCATTCGTATCTGGTTTTCATCCCTGACCAGAATCCTGTTCCCTTGCATTTGTGGTTTCTGCTCCATTCTGTAAAACATCTGGAAACTTGGGTTTGCACCCAGATTCATCTTTGCTCTCCCTTCTCATTTGATTAATCTTGCTTGAACCCTTTGGGTTGAGTTTATACTTGCACTCACCCCTTTCTTATTTTGTTGATTCACTTATGTATTAGCTTATTGCTTGGGTTACCACCACCTACATAACTTTAGACTTCTTCAATGCCCCTGGTGAGGCTGAGATTAGCCAAGGTGTCAATGGCGCTGCAATTTGGGGATCTTGGGTTCCCATGTCAGTTGGTTAATGAAAACATGATCGCTAGGAATCGGAGGTGAAACCAGAAGCTGTCACCCTACCACAAGACAACATCTGACGCCACCAATGTGGGCGAAGCCTCTGCTTGACTTGACCATTGCCTGGGAGCAGACAACGCACCTCAGCAGAAAGTGCCATTGAGGACAAAAAACCAACCCCCAGTCGTGTCTGAGGAGAATGTACCTGCCACCATCCATTCTTCTACCTGGAGCTCACAGGGGTGGAGGCTGGTCACCCACCCCAGTTTCCTCACATTCCCGCAGCATGATTGTTGTGGCATGGGCACATATGTGGTCAGAAACTTGGGAGCAAAGCTATGGACGGTGATGCGCCCAAAACGTGATCATTTTCCCAGTTCGGTCAAGGTGCTTTTAAAGCCTTTCGGGAAAGCAACCGAGCTGTCCAAGGAAGGGAGGTTCAACATGGATGTAGTCACAGTCCAACTTGAAGAAGGTGATGTGATGTAAGTCAAAAGCATTCCTTCCAACCTGGCACTTCACAACTAATTTTCGATCAGTGTCTGCACACAAATGTTGCACACCATCTATATGCTGGCCCCATCTATCTTCTCCGGCAGGTACTTTTACAGTTATGAGACCATGCACCTCACTCACACAGTACTACATCTGAAGCATATGGAGGATGCAGGGTCTCTCACAAATGACTCGCATCCCGGTTTCATCCAGACACTGTGCCAGATATTGATTGCTCTGCAGTACCAAACACATAAGTCTCTTACATATTCTCACCAGCAATGCCATGACTGACCAAGGATATTGTAGGAAAAATGAGGAAACAAAGTTTCCTCAGTCTATTAATGATTATTTTGCATGCAGAGAAATTCCAGAAGGGTGCAACGAAATTGACAGATACCCTTGCAGAAGAGGAGTGGTGTGAAATCACCTTTGCAATTCAGTGTGTACAGTCCTTCCTTGATTGGATGAAGAAGCTCACTAAGGAAAAAGCTGAGGAATATGTAGATGGTCAAGAGCCTTACTACATCGCAGGTGATGAAGTTATAGACATTCCTATGTTAGATGGAATCAAGGAACTGGTCTTTCCACCTATAACAGGTCTCCTATAGCTATTGTTTTGAACCATCCATTCTGTATAATATAGCATGTATATTTCTATTAATCTAAATGGAAGACTTTGTTATTGTTACGATAATTTTCAATCTTATCTTATCTAATCTAATCTTTTCATCACACGTGGTTAATCAACCATGTGACTCATCTTATCAAGATAACGGACTTGTAACTTTTCTTTTCTTTCACGCCTCATGGACGCTCATCTACTTACTACTATGTAGGTATTTTCACCTGCTGTTGTGCCTTTGGCACAATCATCCTAGTTTTTATTGGTGAGAATTACATAGCACTGTTGTGCCTTTGGCACAATCATCCTAGTTTTTATTGGGAAAGATTACATAGCACTGTTGTGCCTTTGGCACAATCATCCTAGTTTATATTGGTGAAGATTACACAGTACTGTTGTGCCTTTGGCACAATCATCTGAGTTTTTCATTTGAGATTCTTTTTGAATAACAAACTGGTTACAAGGTATACACAGTACAAATCATATTTCCAAGTTTCTAAATACTTCATTCCAAACTACATTTGTCACTTTGGTATTGACTTCTTCATTGTCTGGATCATGAGGAAAGAGAATTTTGATGTTCCTTGGGTGGGTACAATGTAAAAGGGCCACATAGAGTTGCCCATGAGAGAACACAGGTGAACTGAGGTTCAGACCAACATGCTGCAGTGTTTGACCTTGAGATTAGTTGATGGTCATGGCATAGGCCAGATGCACAGGAAATTGCAACCAACAAAATGGAACAGGGGAATCCTCCAAGCCACTATCAAGGGCCATGCGAGGGATGAACACCACATTGTCATTGTCAACCCCACCTAAGACATGACACTCCAGGATGCGCCGAGTGGACCTGATGAGCCTCAACCGAGTGCCATTGTACAGACCATGGATAGGATCCAGATTGCACAGCAACATGAGTGAGGCACCATTCTTGAGCTCCAGCTGATGAAGGGGAAATCCAGAGGGATTGAAGGTATGTAGTGTTGGATATTTACATATCTAGTTGATTACCTACGCATTTCTACTTACCTAAGCAGAGCTACATCGGACCATAGTACAGTAGTTACTACTCTTTAGTGACTACTACATTCTACAGGTATAGTACTCTTACTTATCTTAATACTAGTGACTACTACATTCTACAGGTTATGAGCCCTGCCTGAGCTTGGTAGCTCAATTCGCTCACTTGAATTCCCAAATGGCCAGACATGGAATTCCCGCACTCCAAGTGGACGGACGAAATTAGTCGAACTACCGCGAGAAGCTTTTTCAAGCAGTGGCAGCGCAAGGTTTACTCGGATTACTTGATGGCACCAAAACGAAGCCAAACGTGGCAGTCTGGGACCCGTGGGGTAAAGCCGCATGGATGTGCAGCGACACGGAGGCCCAATACCTCATAGTCACGACAACCCCACCACTTGTCCACAGCCATTTCAGTTCGTCAGTCACACCTCAAGATATGTTTAAATGTCTACAGAACCTATTTGAAGTAACTACGATGACTACGACACCCGCAGTACCTAACAGAACACTGCGCGGTGTGGCTGTGCAAAGCGCGAGAATGGTCATCGGCAAGTGTCAAAAGTGTGGTGAGACCGGTCATAAGGCAAGGGAATGTATAAAGGTTGAGAAGGCAGGTAGAGAAGAGGGTGAAGAGGTACTCGAGACTGTGAGTAGGCAAGGAGCTGGAGCCGACGTGGCTACTAGTGAAGGTCCCGCTGCAACGAGAAGCCAGAGCGCTGGTGGCGATGCTAAAGTCATCCACACAAGTGCAGCGCCCAAAGATATCTGCAACACAGACTTTATCGAAGAAAGTCAACACGAAGGCTCACTGGTCGAACCCCAGAGTGTACCGCTCGAGGGGGAGAGGATATGGTCAAGTGGCAGGAGCAACAAGCTCACTGCAGACAGCAAAGATGCTGACAAAGCGACTGGTGTGAGCGCACAGTGTTGAAGCCAGACATATACTGGCAGAGTGTACGCTGCTGGTACATACCTGAGACTAGAGCTGACAGATAGAACGTTGTGATTCGAGTGAAAGATCGATTAGAACTCAGACTAGCTGAGTTCGAAGTGTAAATACACAAAGTGTGTGAACTACTCTTCCAATACGGTAACGTACTGAGTATAACGTTCAACACACAGAACGTGTCGCACAACCTAGACCGACCGGGAGAGATTGACGAGCCAAGACCGTCAAGAGACCCTGGGGACTCGACGGGTGACGATGCGCGTCATCCAGACAAGCCCACAGAGCCACCTGACAAGCCAGCTGGCAAGGGTGAGCGAGGTGGTGAAGGGATACCAGCCGAGATCGCCAACGAACGAATTGAGAGTGCCATGCACGAGCGTGCAGACGCAACGGCTATTGTTGAGGTCGGGGAATTGCACTGCGATGCGCAGGGTGAGGTGGAGGAAGTGGTGACGTGCCAAATGGTGTCGATCAAGATGGTGAAGGGGAGTCCGAGCGGGCGATTGCGATCGCTCATGAAATCTACAAAGAACAATCAGCGCACCTCAGAGGACATCACAAATCTACCAGGACCACCCCATATCCAACCTAAACCACCTGATCACCCAAACGAACAAGTCCAGCAAAGAAACGAGCCCCCAAGCGTCAAGCTTGAGGGGGAGTGGCAAAGTGTTGCGAGCAGCGACGCTGGACCAAGCGGCTGTGTTGGGCATGTCAGGACATGTTGAGGACACTGTAACGAAGCTGAGTAAGCTGTCCAACAGGTCAGAACTCGAGTGTGAGCTTGCAGAGCGAAGGGAGAAGCGGAACTCACCCGAGATCGCTCTGGGCAAGCCGGACAATGAAACAGCCATACCTGACGACCCACACAGCTACCCTGAGTGTCTAACAGGCCATAGGAGGCGGTGCGTCGACGAAACGAAGCCGTCGAATCGAGATGGAGGGCCAGGAGCCCAAATAGGCGAGTTGGGCGAGTTGGGAGTGCTGGGAGTCAACGAGGGCGAACCGGCACGAGTGAACATCGCAAACATCATCCATGGTGATGGGACAGACCCTGGGTGCGATCCGGGGTGGCGCGTCGACGATCCGAACCCGTTGAGTCGAGTTAGAGGGCCAGGAGGCCAATTTGGCGAGTTGAGGCTGTTGAGAGCCTATAAGGGCAAATCGGCGCACGAAAGCGATGCGTATGGAGTCCAGAGTGAAGGGAGAGTGTGCTGGGAGGATGGCGCAACGAGCGGTACCCGCTACGACTCGAAACGAGTCGGAATGCAATCGCTAGCTAAAGAGCAGGCGAGTCAGCACGAGCGCTACAAATGCACAATGACAAATGTAGAATGTAGTAGTCACTGATATTAGAGTAAGTAAGAGTACTATACCTGTAGAATGTAGTAGTCACTAAAGAGTAGTAACTACTGTACTATGGTCCAATGTTCTAGTGCTTACATAAGCTACTAAATATATCCAATCCACCACGTCGTCGAGGCCGAACGAAATCACACACTAGAGAAGTGAGTTGGGACCGAGCGAGAAACCGGACCTACCACGTCATGCAACTGCATCAGAACCTTATCGAGGCAACTGGAAGAATCAAAAAATATTGTATTTGAAGTATAGGGCCTGGGGAACTGACCCCACAGAGTGCTGAGGACCAGCGCAGCGGTGTTGACAGCGACGAAGACGAGATCGCGCACGCAAGGTCAGCCACAGCGCTACCCGAGCCGCGACTTACCCGTTTAGGAAACCGCTCGCGCGCACACCCTATCGGACGCAAACGGCCTACCTACGCTGTGCATATGCTGCACATGGACTACGGAATACCAAGGATTTTTATTGGTAACATTCTACAGGTATTTAGACCTTTTTATTTTCTTCTATGCAAGCCCCCCAGCTTGGAGCTTTGTGCTTGAGGGGGAGTGTTGGATATTTACATATCTAGTTGATTACCTATGCATTTCTACTTACCTAAGCAGAGCTACATCGGACCATAGTACAGTAGTTACTACTCTTTAGTGACTACTACATTCTACAGGTATAGTACTCTTACTTACCTTAATACTAGTGACTACTACATTCTACATGTAGGACTTCTGGTTGGACATAGTCATATTCCCTATCAGTCACAGAGTCTGCACTGAGGTAGGTCATCTTTTCCTGGGGGGCCACAGAGCTGAGAATGGTGGAGTTGATCTCATGGACCTGGAGGTTTCTAGGAGCAAGAATGGTACGATCCAAGAAGTACTGATCAGGAAGGAGTTGGTGTGGAAGAGCTGTAAAGAAGCTCTGTAGGGTCTCAGTATAGTCACTATATTAGTATAGTAGAATGTACCTATAGGGCTCAGTATAGTCACTGAGGAAAAGACTACAGTACGAAATGTCTAAGTATGGGTGCTTACATAAGCTACCAAAAAGTGTACTAAATAAATCCAACAGTTGGTTCTGATTGAGCAGCTGAGAGTAGATGGCATTGATGAGGGATGGCATATCATCACCACAGTGTATGTGTTCAGGAAGGACCAGATCTCCATTAGTGACACCAATGTGAAGCAGTTGCTGTGCCCAGTGGTCAGATTCAGGATCTTGGCCCAGACGCATATTTTGAAGGAGATAGTGAACAGACATGTTTGCCCAGATGTTGGAGTGAGTGAGGGCAGCAGGGACAATCTGTTCTCTAGAGCCATGCTGAATGACAGGCAGGATTTGTCTAAAGTCTCCACCAAATAGGACAGTGATACCTCCAAAAGACTGATTTCTATTGAGGAGGTCACGAAGAGTATGATCCACAGACTCCACCACATGATGATGCTGAGAGGCTGCTTTATCCCAAATAATCAGAGATGTTTGCTGAAGGAGTTGATGGTTAAGGTCATCCTTCTTGATATTGCAGGTACTCTGTTCATGGCAAGGAATGGGAATCTTGAAATGTGAATGGGCAGTACGACCACCAGGGAGAAGCAGGGATGTCAGATTAGTGGATGTAATACAGAGGACAACTTCACCTCTTGCTCTAATAGCTGCAGCAATGAGCTTGGCCAGATAGGTCTTGCCACATCCACCACCACTGTGAAGGAAGAACATGGATCCAATGGAGTTGATAACACTGTGCATGACTGCATCATAGAGAGCCCTTTGTTGAGCATTCAGGGTAGGGAGGCCTCTGTCCATAAAAGCTTGTTGTTCCACTCTGTCAAATGCTCTCTGTTCATTAATGAGCTGATTTCCCTGCTGATGGTGCCACTTTCCCTGTGGTCTAGGCATGGATGGATAGTCCTGCAAGCTCTTGCCATGTCTTCTGAGGTCCTGGGCTATGAGATACAAGCCATAATCAAAAACTTGGTCCTGGGTTGGCTCAGAGATGTGGAGGTTATGAATCAGGTAGTGCTGCAGATCATCACAGAGATTATTCTTGGATGCCTCCCATAAGCGATCAGGGTCCACAGGAGAGCAGTGCACCAGGATGATGACAAACAAATGGTGCAATTGATAGCCCATGGCAAAATGAGCAGCCTCCTGCAGACACAACAACCATTCTCTATCATCCTGTAAGAGACCAAGTGCACGACAGGCCTCCTTGAAGGAATCATGAAGATGGCCATTGACAGTACGAAGATCTTCATAAATTGGTCCGCCATTCCCGCCAGCCGTTTTAGATGCCTCGGGTGTCTAAGTATCATAGATCGATTGGTGGCTGTGACGGTATGATACAGTATGTGGCTACGCAACTGTGGATAGCATGTACTCAGATTGCAGGACAATCATGGTACAGAGGGAGAGATGGGATAGAGTGGGTATGTAGTATAGTATAGGTGAGGAGGGGGGTTGGTTAGTTCAGTTCTTCTATCATCTTCCCTCGTGACCACAGACGAGTTTTGAGCATTCAGGCTGTGGGTGTGAGCGCAGTGTGGATGTTCAAGACAAATGTTTGGGATGTATGTTACCGTATGTTTGTGAAAGATGTTTGGTACTATTTATGTATCGTATTATGAACATGTCTTATGTACAACAGACTACAGCTTTGGCTTCCCAGGGAGAATCATAACCCTAACCCTAGTGTTAAGATGTCTCAATCAGGCCAGCGGGCACTCCCTATGCCACCTTGTTTGTCGATACAATTAAACCCCACACTTTCCAGGGGGTCTCATTATGCATTATAGGGCTGGTCACCATGAGAGATCAGACTTGTCTTCTGATAGCATTCTGAACAGACTGGTTCCAATACTACCTGGTATTCTGAACCAGCATATGCCTTGCCATCCCAATGTTCCTGTCAGTCCACACATGCTAATTTTGAGCAATTTTAATGGAAATGAAGTTGGGTTCCTTCCCCTGGTATTTCAGGGATGTGGAACTAGAAAAAATTGGAATTGGAATTGGAACAACTTGGAACAACTTGGAACATGTGGGATGTTGTGGGATGATGTACAAGACCAATACATGAAAAAGTCTAGTATCTTTACTCAAATAATTGACGACGGAATTAGGAGTGATGGGATGCACCCTAATAGAAATGTTAGTGAGTTCTTGTCATGGAAGAGTATGGATTTACTGTGTGTAGACGCTTAGCTACATGGTCACCATAATCATCTCCACTCTCCTCCCTAGCCTTCCTCTTGATGGACACATGCCAATACTTGTACTGATTATATGCAGTGTGCCATACACCATCAGAAATCTCCTGACAGATCACTGACTATATGATAGGGTACTGGAGTACCAACCAGCTCTGGATATCATGGAGCTGACCAGCTGCACTTTCCTCGGGCTGCCCAGTGAACCTGTCAAGTGCAGCAAACATATTTGCAATGAAATTGCTCCCTTGATCATCACCATCATCATTATCACCATCTTCATCAGTGTCATCATCATCATCATATTAATGATGTCCTTGTCTTTGTCCTCATCATCCTCATTCTCATTCTCATTCTCATTCCCGTTCCTGTTCCCGTTCCCGTTCCCGTTCCCGTTCCCGTTCCTGTTCCTGTTCCCATCCTCATCCTCATCATCTTTGTCTTTGTGTTTGGCGGTCTTCTCCAACTCCATCATGTAGTATATGATGACATCACGAATCCTGTTCAGGCCATTTGCCAAGACTTTATCTATGTCTTGCATGGAAATGTCTGGGTATAGTTGCTGGAATATGAATGAGACACATTATGTATATGTCAGAGAATGCTGTACATTACCCCAACTGCATATCTCTTACTTGGACTCTCCATGTATTGACCTACATATATTGATGGGATCCTTGGATAGGCGAATCCAGATGTGAACCTTGATGGACTCAAGCTCTATCCAGGTAAACCCATTCTTGATAACCAGTCCGAAGTCATTCCAGGGGTTCCATTCCAGGAACCATGTCTTGGCTTCTTCAACCTTGTATGTTCACAATCTGCCAGTGACCTTTCTATTATTAGGGTATTAAGAACATAATCTCCGTGTATAACTCCAGAACTCTGGAGTTATCTTCGAGGATTTTGGGATGTTGGCTTCACCGTATGTGATGCACCTTTGTCGGAATCTTGTCCCAGATTTTGGAGGTGTTGGGAGAGAAGTAAGGACATTAAGTGTGAAGCACTTACATACTGTAAGTCAAGCTGAGGATCAGAGGAGAGTCATCAAGACTCAAGTTTCGGAAGTTCAGAGAGTTGGAGATAAAACTAAGTTAATATTCAAACTGCAGAATATATGAGTTCGGAGAGGGTTTATATATGGAGAGCAGAGAGACATATTACTAAGAGGTCATTAAGCATTGGTAAGGAGAATGGAGTTGGATGTACAGTAACCAAAGCTGTGCTCATAAGCAAGCATAGGTACAGAGTTGTCTAACAGCTGTTCACTCTGGCAATTCGATGGTGGGTCTGTGTCACCTTAGGGTTCCAAAAAGGCCACAGAATTGATACATTCAGTGAAACTACATATTTACATATTTTTCCACTGGGTACATTTCTGGACCATCTTGACCTCCAGGGAGATCTGGCAGTAATTCAGAACCAGCAACTGCACACGCTCAAGGTGATATAAGAAAACATTAGGATCTAGCCCATGATCCACTCCCGAGATCGTGGTCTGCAGAAGCTCAACAGCTTCTGCAATTTCAGGGTGACCCTCAACCAGGCTGACCAGCCTGTTGATGTGTCAGGTCGTCAACTACACCCAGCTTCGAATGCTTAGCTTTCTGTGATTCCGACGGTGGGTCCACAGGACACTTTCTTGAGGGGGTGGGGGCAGGGGCACAGCCATGGATCTGTTGTAACGAACACATCAGATGCTGAATGATTCCAGGTCAACTGCCAAGTACTCTTTGGCTTTTTTTGACCAATCCTCAATCCATGTTGACATGACCTCAGCTCCTTGCAGAGCTTCTGGCCATGTTGGGGAGACCTTCTCACCCTCCCAGGTGAAGGAGGTGATCCCATGGATCTGCTTTCTCATTGTCTGTAGAAACAGTTAGTTGGTATGAATGGTGCTTGGAATTGTACCGAACTCACCTCCACGTGGTCCTTAGCCACAGGACCCAGTCTGTTTTCTTCATCAACCTGAAATTTGTTCAGGTCATTAAGGAGGCCACAGAGGACGGTTGTGGTATATATATCTCATTGTGGTGATGGGGTGGGAGAGGGAAGTGGTGGGCTCAGAGGATGAAAGTGTCATGTAAGGTCTTGGTTCTTTTATTGCGACTGTGGTTGATGACAAATTCTGCCCCCACATCAGCAATTGTGCTTATATAAGCATCAAGATTTCCTTATATGGAAGACCTTTACACCTCATCATACATATATTTACCTCTAAGATATACATATGATGGATATAGAAGATAATTTTAATAAAATATGTTATTGGCCTCTTATTGTTGACCTATCATATTTTATGTCCATTTACCTTTTGAAATACAACATGTGTCGCTCTAAATGTTCGAAATCCTGACATGTCAAGCGAACTACATAAGTCCAACTTGATTGCTATGAATGCATACACCAACATTGACTCCCATGTTCTCCTCATCACATTGCATGCTAAAGCAGCCCTTGATGTTGTCCTGCGCAGATTACAGGTGAGCCTTACAAGGCGGAGTTGATGACACCTAAGGCCATCCCAGGTGAATGTGACCTCCCGAGTCATCCCAATTCTGGTGCACCTGAGTATCCAATCACACAACCATTCTTCCGAGCCCAAAGTCCTGGGAGTGTCTTTCTGCTCATTGTGTATGCACCAGCACCTTTCACTTGGATGACAACCTCATCCACTTACAGAATGTATCAGCACACTTTCATAATCTCCTTTATGGTCCATTACGCCAACATGACAGGTGACATGATGGGAGTATACATATCTTCACCTGTAGTATGTATGTGTGCCTTGGCCTACATACACATACCCTAGTCATTTCCACCCATCTAGGCAGCAGCTGAGGTGCATTCATTTTTTACTTGTTGTTTC
>JBBPRI010000497.1:0-13141 GCA_038092955.1 Boletus pseudo-olivaceus
ATCCATACCCGCATCCACAGCCTATTCGTCAGGACTACGACAACGACTCGAGAGTTGCCCAGAGACACGGGTCACGCGTGGGGTAGAGCGCGTCGAGGAGGGCGGGGGACGCGGGGACGCGGCGGTGGTCGAGATGGTGGAGCTGGTCAGGGAAGCGGGAGAGGACGTTGATGCAGAAGAAGGGGAGGGGTGGGACGAGGGTGGGCATAGAATCTCTGAGACGCTGTGTGCGACGATGGAGAGATACTTGGATAAATACAGGGTGGATCGTTACCGGGGAATTCACACGCTTTGAAACTCTGAATTGACCTTCCTCATCGCTGGCGCTGACTTTGACAACTTCGTTCGTTTTTTGAAACCACCACCACCGACACTCCTTTCCGACATGGCCCACCCGCCTGGCCATCCATACCCGCATCCACAGCCTATTCGTCAGGACTACGACAACGACTCCGAGATCGCCTCTCCCTACGCGAGCACCACCAGACTCGCCGGCAACCAGAACTACTACGACCACAACCTATACAACGGTCCGTATTTTTCCTTTCTTCTCCCGCTCATCTCACCTCCGCCCAGCAACCGACTTGCCCTCAGATCCCGGCCATGGCACCCGCTCGTATGCCCCGTCCATCAACTCACAGGTCAGCCAGTCGTATGGCTCCCCCTTTGGCGACCCCGGTCAGGGCGCATATCCCTACCCCGCTTGGGCGCCCGAGAAACAAATTCCAATCTCCATGGAAGAGATAGAGGACATCTTTCTTGACCTTACCCAAAAGTTTGGTTTCCAGCGTGACTCTATGCGCAACATGGTCTGTTCCTCCTTGCACCACATTTCCACTCCTCACCTCTCCCCCAGTTTGATTTTCTCATGCAACAGCTCGACTCGAAAGCTTCCCGCATGAGTCCAAACCAAGCCCTCCTCACCCTCCATGCAGACTACATCGGCGGTCAACATGCAAACTATCGCAAGTGGTATTTCGCCGCTCAGCTCAATCTCGATGATGCTGTCGGTCAGTCCCAGAACCCCGGCCTCCAACGTCTCAGAAGCGTCAAAGGCGGCGCTGTCAAAACAGCAGGTTCAAAGCACCTCGACAGCGCCCTCAATCGTTGGCGCAACGCCATGAACAACATGAGCCAGTATGACCGTCTTCGCCAGATTGCCCTTTATCTTCTCTGTTGGGGCGAAGCTGGAAACGTCCGTTTCGTCCCAGAATGTCTTTGCTTCATTTTCAAGTGTGCCGACGATTACTACCGCAGTCCGGAGTGTCAGAATAGCATGGAGCCCGTACAAGAGGGCCTATATCTGGAGACAATTATCAAGCCACTCTACAAGTTCATGCGCGATCAGGGCTATGAGGTCGTCGATGGCAAATTCGTCCGTAGGGAAAAGGATCATGATCAGATCATCGGTTATGACGATATTAACCAGCTCTTTTGGTATCCAGAGGGTCTCGCTCGTATTGTACTCGATAACAACGTGTGTCAATTCATTCTTCTCTTTTCCACAATCTCATTCGCATCTAGTCTCGCTTGGTTGACATATCCCCTACCAAACGGTACTTGAACTTCCGACGCGTGGACTGGAACAGAGTCTTCTTCAAGACTTACTTCGAGAAGCGCTCCACCGCACATCTCCTCGTCAATTTCAACCGTATTTGGATCCTCCATGTATCGTTCTACTGGTTCTACACTGCCTTCAACTCTCCCAAAGTCTACGCACCCCCTAACAAGCAGTCCCCATCGCCTGCTATGACTTGGTCTGCCACGGCATTGGGTGGTGCTGTTGCCACCCTCATCATGATTTTCGCCACTCTCGCCGAGTTCATGTACATTCCCACCACTTGGAACAATGCCTCCCATCTCACGACACGCTTGATCTTCCTTCTTGTTATCCTCGCATTGACGGGAGGTCCAACGGTCTACATCGCCGTCGTCGAGAACCAGCCAAATCCTACCTCACAGATACCGCTCATAGTAGGCATTGTGCAGTTCTTCATTTCTGTGGTCGCTGCCATCACATTTGGTTTGTTCCCCTCCGGTCGAATGTTTGGCGACCGTGTTGCAGGCAAGTCGCGCAAGTACATGGCCTCGCAGACGTTTACTGCGTCATATCCCGAGCTTCCCCGTTCTGCCCGCACCGCCAGCATCTTGCTTTGGCTCCTCGTATTTAGCTGCAAATTCACCGAGTCCTATTTCTTTCTTACAAGTTCATTCAGTTCTCCCATCGCTGTCATGGCGCAGACAACGGTGCAAGGCTGCAGCGATAAGTACTTCGGGTCGGCACTGTGCTCCCACCAGGTCGCCTTTACGCTGACGATCATGTACATCATGGACCTCATCTTGTTCTTCCTCGACACTTATCTATGGTACATCATCTGGCTCGTCGTTTTCTCTGTCGGCCGGTCTTTCTCACTCGGGCTATCTATTTGGACACCATGGAAGGATGTCTACACTCGCATGCCCAAACGGATCTATGCCAAGTTGCTCGCCACTGCGGAGATGGAGGTCAAGTACAAACCCAAAGTTCTCGTCTCACAGATCTGGAATGCGATCATCATTTCCATGTATCGTGAGCATCTCTTATCGATCGACCATGTCCAGCGACTCCTCTACCACCAAGTCGATGGTCCAGACGGTCGTCGGACACTGCGTGCCCCACCGTTCTTCACCAACCAAAACGGTCCGAACTACAAGGGTACCTACTTCCCAGCCAACGGCGAGGCGGAGCGACGCATCTCGTTCCTTGCTTCGTCCCTTACCACTGCGCTCTCGGAGCCTCTCCCCGTCGATGCTATGCCCACATTTACTGTCCTCGTCCCTCACTACTCTGAAAAAATCTTGTTGAGTCTCCGGGAAATCATCCGTGAGGAAGATCAGAGTACCCGTGTCACACTGCTCGAGTACTTGAAGCAGTTGCATCCTGTTGAATGGGATAACTTTGTCAAGGACACAAAGATCCTCGCCGAGGAGTCAGAACATGCGGACGGCACACCGACCATGAACGAGAAGACCAAAGCTGATGATCTACCCTTCTACTGTGTCGGTTTCAAGACGTCTTCCCCGGAGTACACCCTTCGTACCCGTATCTGGGCCTCACTCCGTGCTCAGACACTCTACCGTACCGTTTCCGGCATGATGAACTACTCCAAGGCTATCAAGCTTCTTTATCGTGTGGAAAACCCTGACATTGTATCCATGTTTGGAGGGAACACGGAGAAGCTTGAACGGGAGTTGGAGAGGATGTCGCGACGCAAGTTCAAGTTCACCATCTCGATGCAGCGATACTCCAAGTTCAACAAGGAAGAGCAGGAGAACGCTGAGTTTTTATTACGTGCATACCCTGATTTGCAGATCGCTTTCCTCGATGAGGAAGCCGGGCCCAAGGGTGGTGATCCCCGTTTGTTCTCGGTCTTGATTGACGGCCACTCCGAGTTCGATGAGAAAACTGGCAAGCGCAAACCAAAGTTCCGTGTCGAGTTGCCCGGGAACCCCATCCTTGGTGACGGAAAATCGGACAACCAAAATCACGCGATCATCTTCTATCGTGGGGAGTATCTCCAGCTAATCGACGCCAACCAAGACAATTACTTGGAGGAGTGCCTGAAGATCCGTAATATTCTTGGAGAATTCGAGGAATATTCGGTTTCTGGCCAAAGCCCATATGCACAGTGGGGACACAAGGAGTTCAAGAAGGCCCCTGTTGCTATCATCGGTACACGGGAGTATATCTTCTCGGAGAACATTGGTGTTTTGGGAGATGTCGCGGCAGGGAAAGAACAGACGTTCGGTACCATGACCGCCCGTGCTCTGGCATGGATTGGAGGTAAACTTCACTATGGCCACCCCGACTTCCTGAACGCAGTTTTTATGACAACACGAGGTGGTGTCTCGAAGGCGCAAAAGGGACTCCACCTCAACGAAGATATTTTCGCCGGTATGAATGCCTTCGGACGCGGTGGACGAATCAAGCATTCGGAGTACTATCAGTGCGGCAAGGGTCGTGATCTTGGGTTTGGAACCATCCTTAATTTCCAGACGAAGATCGGTACAGGTATGGGTGAGCAGATGCTCAGCCGGGAGTACTATTACCTTGGCACGCAACTCCCCATCGATCGGTTCCTCACCTTTTACTACGGTCATCCTGGCTTCCATGTCAACAACATATTGGTCATCTATTCCATCCAGGTGTTCATGGTTACACGTGAGTTATTTCTATGATCTATTCTGGGCTCTCTATTCACGCATCGCAGTATTGTACATTGGAACTCTGAACAAGCAGTTGGCGATTTGTCAGGTAGACTCACAAGGCAACGTGCTAGGCGGTCAGCAAGGATCAGGATGTTATAACCTTATCCCTGTCTTTGACTGGATCAAGCGGTGCATCGTCTCCATCTTCTTGGTGTTCTTCATCGCGTTCTTGCCGTTGTTCCTCCAAGGTATGTACGACCGATGTCCGTGCTTTCGTGATCATGCCCAACTCCTCCACAGAACTTGTGGAGCGTGGAACCGGAAAAGCCTTGCTGCGTCTCGGAAAACACTTTCTATCGCTTTCCCCGATATTTGAAGTGTTTTCTACCCAGATATACTCTCAGGCCATCCTCAGCAACTTGACGTTCGGTGGTGCACGATACATTGCCACTGGTCGCGGGTTCGCGACGACTCGTATTTCATTCAGTATTCTATACTCACGCTTTGCGGGGCCGAGCATCTACATGGGAATGAGGAATCTCATTCTACTCCTCTACGCCTCGCTTGCCATCTGGATACCACACCTAATCTATTTCTGGTTCTCTGTCCTCTCGCTCTGTATCGCGCCATTCCTCTTCAACCCTCACCAATTTTCCTTTGCCGACTTCATCATCGATTATCGCGAATTTTTACGGTGGATGTCTCGCGGAAACTCGAGAACGAAGGCGAGCAGTTGGTATGGATACTGTCGACTCTCCAGGACGATGATTACTGGCTATAAGAAGAAGAAACTTGGTCATCCATCAGAGAAGCTGTCTGGGGACGTCCCACGCGCAACATGGCGCACCGTCGTCTTTTCTGAAGTCATCTGGCCGATCTGCATGGCAGCGCTCTTCGTCATTGCTTATATGTTCGTCAAGTCTTTCCCTAGCACTACCGGACAGCCCAATCCTAGCCCTCTTATCCGCATTGCAGTGGTTGCGATTGGCCCTGTGGTTTGGAATGCCGCTGTACTGTTGGCACTCTTCTTTGTATCACTGCTCTTGGGGCCCATGTTCGAAAAGTGGACTAAGTTTGCTTCCGTGATGGCTGCGCTCGCTCACTTCCTCGCGCTTGTCGGCATTATTTCGTTCTTCGAGTTCTTCGTACGTGAACCACCGTCTTGCCTTTACCATGTCTCATGCTTGGTTTCAGTGGTTCCTCGAACTTTGGGATGCATCGCATGCAGTCCTTGGCGTCATTGCGATCGTCGCCATTCAGCGCGCAATCCAGAAGATCCTTATTGCCGTTTTCCTGTCTCGTGAGTTCAAACACGACGAAACGAACCGCGCATGGTGGTCGGGTAAATGGTACGGTCGCGGACTGGGTAATTCCGCCATATCACAACCTGCTCGCGAATTTATCGTCAAGATCGTGGAGATGTCTCTATGGAGCTCAGATTTTTTACTTGGCCACATCCTCCTCCTCATATTGACAATGCCTATTTTTATTCCCTTCATTGACAAACTACACTCGACGATGCTCTGTAGGTGGATCAAAGTGCTAGTCCAATGCTTTCTAAAACTGTTCGATAGTTTGGTTGCGACCCTCCAAGCAGATCCGTGCACCATTGTACTCCACAAAGCAGAAGAGGCAGCGTCGTTGGATCGTGAGTGAATTTCATGATTTGAACGATGGATCGCTCACCGTGCCTGAAGATCATCAAGTACACCCTCCTTTACGTTGTAGTCATGGCCGGCCTTGCATCGTTGATTGTTCTGCGTGAGTTTCATACTCGATGCGGCAATCTGTTGTTCACTCATCTGGGATCTTGTAAAAGCCGCGATTTTCCGGGACCACATCACGGTGCAATGCACCTTGTGTCAGAACATCTAACGAACCACGTCCACGTATAGCTTACACCTTGGACCGGCCTTAGACTATTGATGCAGTCTGCGCTGCCATCTCTTATTTGGATCTGCTGGAATCCAGAACCATTTAGTTGACATGTATATCTCCATTAGACTTTGGCTTGCTTGGTGTATCATAGCAGAGGATTTCCAAGATTAATGAGCTGGAGTAATCTTGCCTTGTAAATGAGGCGCCTACGGGACTTGCTCAACGAAAATCCGAATAGAAGGACACACCCAAGACTGCGTTGCTCTAATTATATTTGCTGTAAAGAGCAGCATGCAGGGTATGATATCGTTAGGGCCTTGAATCATATACATATCAAGAAGCGGCAAGCACGCCTGTGAAATGTTACGAGGCCTCACTGACTAGAGCCATTACCACAGTAACACTGGGACTTCATGTCAGTACTACTCGGACTGCAAGAGACCCATCTTACTCGTCAACTTTCTGCATGCAGACGTTCTGATTAGCACCAGATCCGAGTGGATGTCTTAGCTACGCACCCCACCGCGGTACAACATGCCCTCCCGCGCCGCGTCACCTACGAAGTAATACATCAAATAAAGCAAACCGGGAGAATCCGAGACACCTACGTTCAAAAGGGCTCACTCTCTTCTGATCCCGCATGCATACCTGGGCGTATTGGACGATACGATCTGCCATGGACTGTACTTGCTCGTCCTCTGGACCTCCAGCACGAGCAATTAGCGAACATATCGCAACAACTTCTGCAGGGAACACATTGTCGGATAGGCCGTCCGTCTGAAGACGACATAAGCACCACGCGGTAGCACAGTATAAGTGACCTACGTATGCAATGACGATGTCGCCATGTCGAAGCTTTGCTTCATACTGGGCAGCGGCGCTCGGAGGATCCAGATCATATTTATTGAAGCTCACGCTTTCAGGATACTTTGTGAGTTGCCTTGTGAGCAGATATCAATAAGCTAAGTGCGAGAAATGTCAAGAGACGCACAAAGGACAGTTAAAGTAATGAGTTTGGACTGGCTCTCTGTAAATTACAGAAGAAGAGCGTATGATCAAAAACCCGCTGTCACCTAAACTGGAAGGGGCCACTGAGTGATCTGCAGTCATATGCGGGACCGTATTGCTCACTTTGCTGAGCGAAGAACACCTGAGGAGGAGTTCAGAGTTATCAAGCAAGCTGTACTAGATCCTGTGATAGGCAAAGAGGGTGGGATCAGCACAACGACAAGCAAGGGCATGAGCCTACCAGCTTCCACGAGTTGTTCTCGGATGACTCGACGGTGGGCAAGGTCGAGGCACTCGTAGGGCGTGATCTCCCAACCTCGGACATCCTCGTGGTGTTCGTGATCCTGGGTGGGATCAATCTCTGGCTCCCCTGCCCACGAATCGCGCGAGTAGTGGTGCGCGTGATACAGTAAAGCCTGAGCGAATAATGAGGGGTCGATGCCTGAATCGACCCATCCTCCAACACCATCAGCTACACCGAAGGCAACTCCCTGGAGATTGAAATGCTGAAGTGAGCTAGGAAGGAGGAAAGAAAGTAGCCTCACCTACCGAACCATTGCGCATCTGCGAAAAGGGTGAGCGAGAGGCAGAGCAGCATAACCACAAGGGGACATGCCTCGGTGTGATAAAAGAAATCCTCCCCCGCGTCTCTTGAAAGCGAATGCCTCGGATGGGCGAGCATTGCATCCCTCCATTTCCCAAGCTGGGAATCTACGGAGAAAGCGGTATGAAAGCGAGTCAGCTTTGGATCCAGAGGCTTTGGAGCCCAGCTAACGCCTATATGAAATTTAAATGGACGTGCAACAGTCGAGTTGAATCTGAGTGACAAAGCCCACAAAAGAGGTGGGTGTTGGTGTATCCTGCGGGGACGAAGCAGGTGGAACATCTGCCACACAGGTGAGAAGGAACGTCGACTCCACTATCGATTTTGCCAACACGTGACTAATATCCCTCACAACTTGTATACCTTCAACTGATACAAGGATCATTGCAAAGTGCCACGAACGCCAATATCGCGGATGATTAATGACCAGTAAACCACCCTACAATTGGTCGCACTGTACAGTAATCCTGCTCAGACAAGTTGAAACATGTGGCCTTGAGGTTTCGACTACATCTTAAACGTGAACTCAGATTGCGCAAACTTTCAGCATTTCTCTTGTCTCTGTATTGCGTCACGGGATCGCGAGTAGTTTGCCCACATAACCTTCCAGTCCGCCTCCAGCGTCCCCTCGCCCGGCGCACTTTGATCGGAAGTAACACCAGCCCACCCAACTGCACGCTCGTAGCATGTAAGGGCACGCTCCATCTCACCACCTTGCTCGTGGAGAATGCCCATCAAGTTCCATGCCTCCGCAGCAGTACGACGTGCGTCGCGCAACAACCCCGTTGCTGGCCTCCGCATGGCGTGGGACTTGGCGAACGGCGGAAGAATAGGAGCGCCCGGTGCAGGGGTGTGAACGACACCTGATCCTTTTGCGTCAGGTGGGACGAACGGTAAGCCAGTGAGGGCCAAGGCAACACGCTCGGAAGATTCTGCGGCTCTCGTCAGGTAATCAAAGGATGACTGCCGAGGTGACCGAAGCGCATAAAGTACCTCAGCGAGGTGGATGGAAATGAGGGAAGAACGGTGGAGAAGATATAGCGAGTGCAGCATCTGAGGTGGTGAAGCGGCGGAGATGTTCGAAGGAGAGGGGATGCTACGCAGCAAAGCGAGGGCAGTTTCCTGAAGTTGCCGAGCCTGCTTTAAATCACCAGATGTAGAATAATAAGCGGATAATGAGACTAGTGTGGATGTGAGTGTCCGTTGAGCTGACGGAGATGAAGGTGCGGCTTGAGATATAGTAGGAGCAACAGAAACTTCGGCCTGTTGAATTCCTTGTGACAAATTGAGTGACCGCGTCCACCATGCAAGTGCGTTACTGGAGTCCCCAAGTCTGAAATTGAGACCCCCTAGTTTTGAAGCGATGCGAGCAGCATCTGTCCCTTTGCCTGCAATGCCGGCCCAGACGCGCTCGTATTTGGAGCGAGCTTCAAATAAAGCCTCCTTTGTTCCAACGCGCTCCAATATGGCGCCGTGGCGAAGGAGGAGTTCACTAATTGTTTGCGGACGCAATTTCGCAGATGACATCTTTGTTTCGGCAATCTTGATGGTCATGTCCAGATAACTCTGGGCAAAATCCAAGCGAGCCTCGATGACATTGAGGTTGCCTATACCGCCATTGTCCGAAAATGTAGTGGAACCCACGCCCCAGTTTTCCGCCATCCATGAGCCCCGTAGAAGGTGCCTTGCTCTGAGACCGAGAGCAGGGTCTGTTCCGCCATGCTCGCCGCCTGTCCACCTTTCAGCGTCCCGGTCCCACTCCCAGCGCCGGGTTTCATCATCCAGATCTGATGCGAGTTCGACGGACTCAACCCATAAGTGAGTACCTTCAAAAATAGTGAAGCCCGTGAGTCCAAGACCCAGGGCGCCAAGGAAGGAGAGTTTGGCGAAGCGGGTGAATAAATTGATTGCAATGCTTGCAGAGCTAACAAAGTGGTCCTGTATGAACGGGACCCCTTGTGGGCTCTGATGGGTCCCCTGCGACTGGTAGCGGCGACGGGGAAGGGCTAGGAGAGGTCGGACGGCGCGCCTGAATACTGTTGGTAGCATTTCTTGTCTAAGACTGTAGACTATGTATAGGTGAAACGATAGAATCACTCAGGTCACGTGTCAAGTCACATGAGCGATCTACCCATGCCGGCACTCCGTGACCGTGTTCTCGTCGAGATGCTAACGACTTAATATCTCGCGGACGCTAACAGGACTCTCCCATTTGGCAACATGCTACTGATCTGCTGGTCACTTTCCGCATGTTCCAGTGACAACGCCTTCACAGCCCTTCGCCGCGTTTCACACTACGCCATGGCGTGACTGTCTATTCAAACTACTCTGTCATTCTCACCCGCGGACACAAGCAAAATACCGGTGATCGCCCATATGACAGATGCACGGAAGATTCATGGGCACGTGTGTCAGACCGTTTGCCTGACCTTATAAAAGACCTGGGACATTTCTCCCCGTTCTACGCCTCTCCGTTCCCGTGAGTGCCCTTCGTGTGCTTTCACGCCCCAACCATGATTTTCCTTTCTTTATTTCTCCTGTTGAGCCCCCTGGTGCTCGCTCTGGCGCATCCCGCAAAGGCGACCGTCACGAGGAACTACAGCCCTTTTGTCAGCACAGATGGCACATCATTCATGGTAAATGGCAGGTAAGCGCATCGGCGGCTTCTCCTTGAGCGTTCAATTACCGACCAGACGACCTGTAGTAACCTCAAGTATATCGGCACGAATGTCTACTGGTTACCCGCCCTGAACACGAATGAAGACATTTGGTACACTCTCGGGAACATCTCCGCCCTCGGGATCAAAGTCGTTCGGCTATGGGCATTCAATGGCGAGCTCTTCATCTGTGAATCAGGTCTAGATCGCTTATTTGGATCAACTAGATGTCGATACTGTCCCGACAAATGGCACATGGTTCCAACTCGTTCGCAACGGGACGGTATCCATCAACGACGGCCCAAATGGTCTCCAAAAGCTTGACACTGTCGTTCAAATGGCCGAGGAACACGGACTTTATCTTATCTTATCTCTCACCAACAATTGGTATCCGCTACCTCTTTTAAATAACACAGTACAGCCCGTCAATAGTCCCATCTTCACTCGCGATATCACCTCCGACACTAATAACTCATTACCACGAAATTATTTGTCCAATGACTACGGTCAGTGCTCATCTTGTCCACCCAAAATACCGCTTCTCATGTCGAGATAGGCGGCATGGATCTGTATGTTCGCCAATTTGGTCTTGAGACTCACGATCAGTTCTACACGAATCCATCTATCCTGAACTCTTTCATGAACTTTACCACTCAAGTCGTTTCTCGATATGTCAACAGTCCGGCTGTTTTCAGCTGGGAGATTGCCAACGATCCAAGGTTTTACACTTCTACGATCGAAGAATTACTAGGTCTCTGACTAATTGGAAATATTAGGTGTAACTCCACCATCCCTGCAAGCCCGGACTGTACGACCGAGACCATTACACAATGGCATGCCACTGTGGCGACTCATATTCGTTCTATTGATCCCAACCACCTCATTTCCGCTGGGTGAGTGTGGCAGTTTCCAAGTGAGACACAAATGATAATCGGTGCACGATAGCACATCGGGCTTTATGTGTACCGGCTGCCCCAAGCTGTATCCCCTGAACCCTGCCCCTGCCCCTGCCCCTGCCCCATCGGCATCGGCATCTCCCGTACCAGGGAAAAGAAAGCGCACCAAGGCTGTTCCAGTGACCACGGAGCAGATTCTCCGTGAGCGCGCCGAATCAAGACGGCGCACCCGAGAGGCTGCTAAACTTGCTGGAACCCTCAAACAAGATGGCATCCGTATCAGAGGGCGATGGATGTCCACGAGTAAGCTTCGTGCATACTCCAAGTTTCTGTCCACTCAGCTATTACACAGCTACTAGACGACAAGAAACGCAAAGCGTCGGTTCGAATTACGACGGGTCTTATGGAGTTGACAGTCAGGATATTATGAATATTCCGAACATTGGTTTCGGCTCTTTCATGCTCTTCCCCGATCAACAATCTTATGGTCCCCCCGATCCTTACTTGGATTCCTACACAAACATGCTGAATTTGGGTATTGACTGGATTCTCAAACAAACTCAGTCATCAGCTGCGTAAGTCTATTGCCTACCTGTGTGGGATCGGAATCTCATGATGAAACCCACCAAGTGTTGGAAAACCCTCGGCGCTCACAGGCTTCGGCTTGGTGACGCAGACAAATGCGGCAGACTTCGTGCCCTTCAACATGACCACTGCACCGTATGCTCCTGATGCTTGTGCGTAACCTTTAAAACCCAAGATTGTGTGGTGACTGATATGTTCCAATAGCGTCTAATTTCACCTCAACGTATGGTGTGACAAACGAGCAGCAGACGGACGCCTACTCGACGTGGTTCAATAGTATGTACGCTTGCGTTGTGTTGGAACTAAATGACTCACTATCGAAATGAACTTAGCTGGAATCACGGCCGGATTAGGCGGCATTGTTCAGTACCAGGTTTGGATAGCCAGATGACTGTCACACTTTGGATATTGAGTTGCATTCTTGTAACAGTGGGGCCAAATGAATTTGACGGCTGAAACTGGCACGACGATTTCACCTGGAGTCACTGGCATCTCACAGGATCCTCAAACCACTTCAACTTCTCCAAGTGATGATACGACGGGAATCTCGCCCAATGATGGTTACAGCAAGTGAGTCTTTCCCGCCGTCAGACCTCTTGTGTTACTCAACTTGATTCGCAGTATCGGGAACGATGGCGTCCAACAAGTTATGCAAACAGCTACTCAACAGATCGCGGCTGACTGAAGCTGAAGTTGGATGGCGTGGTGACTGAGTCAACGATGGCTTTCGTCTCCGTGTTTATCCCAGAAGGATTGTCGAAGGACGCATGATTGACACTGGATTTGGTGGACGTTTGACCCTACTATATAGATATGTATTCTCTGGAATCCGGATATTTTCTTGGTGATAAATGTACAGTCGTTGTCGAGGGTACTACTCGTAGGATGAATGAATTTATTTGGCTAACTACAGATCAGTTTACTGTTCAGAAAGAATATCAACTAGAATAAGGAACAGCCTGTGTTCAGGAAATGTAAGGAGCTTGGCATCAGGCAAGGAAAAATACATGCGTGTACGAAGCCGTCGACGAGATGTTACCCGCAAATGACCAGAGGTATGAATACTAAATA
Source organism: Boletus pseudo-olivaceus (assembly GCA_038092955.1). Taxonomy (NCBI): domain Eukaryota; kingdom Fungi; phylum Basidiomycota; class Agaricomycetes; order Boletales; family Boletaceae; genus Boletus; species Boletus pseudo-olivaceus. The sequence continues at coordinate 12,888 of JBBPRI010000497.1, forward strand.
CTGCCTGCGCAGGCATCAAAACGTTTCATTCAAGCCTCCCGTACTAACCCTCAGCTAAACCTGCGCAGACGGGTTTTCTTGGATTGTGAGTTACCGGATTTTGATCACGTGGTTGGCGCAGAAAACGGCACCTATTGCTCCCGATGTGTAAGCCTTATTAGGCATGACGGTAATCAACCTTGTAAAGTATAGTTAGGCTCCCACCCGCCTCTTCGCCGACACCAGCGATAAATCCTACCCCAAATACCCTCTAC
>JBBPRI010000498.1:0-13139 GCA_038092955.1 Boletus pseudo-olivaceus
AGAAGCGAGTGTGGGATAGAACGAGCGGTAATTAAAAAGGTGTGTTCAGGGTTGACGGAGATTAAATACATGAGGCATGACGTCATAAGGTCTAGGCCTGATCACGTGTGTTTCCCACGGTCACGTGCTAAGTCATGTGACAAGTCACGTGATCTGAAAGCGAAAAGTTCTAAGTCCAAAAAAGTTTGAAAATATAGTATATCATAACAGACATGCGTACTGTAATCATAACAAACCGCTGTTGTAGCGGCAACTGCATAGATAGTGGATCAGTAAGGAGATCATCGCCCGAGAATAATGTGGCCCATCCATATGACCCTCACTCACCGGAAATGTAGCTATAAAATTGCACACTCTCGAGGGTAGCCACCAAGGAAGGCATACCGACACTCAAGACGTGGGGAGGTTAGAGGATCCTCCTTATCGCTGAACGACCTCTAGTTATAACACAGGCAGTACGGTGTGCGAACAACCATTGACGCGGACGCCCATGTCCAAACTGTGTTCAGAGAGCCAGCCAGAGAGCCAGTCAGGAAGAAAACTGTGTGCGCTATTTCTGTTCGCTCCACTCGGCGGCAGGTTGCTGACGAAAAAAGATGTTAAATTGATAGCCACATGTCCGATGACTGTGATCCTTCGTTGGGCGAGGAATATACAAAGCAATCGGTGGTATTGCAATCGTGGTGCGATCCTGGATGACTACTAACAGTGTCGAGGTTCTCACCAGTTGCCGATGGTGACTCGTTTAAAACAAAGAGCATGGCCAGTATGAACATTGATGAGCACAAACGGGCCCTCGAGTATATGAACCCACTTCCGGTCATCGAGGTTTTCATGATCCGCGTGGAGTCGGAGACATCGTTTACAGCAATAATCACATTGCACGATGATCACAAGGGTTTCCTGAAAAATGGGAGTGTGTGAATAAGCTGATGAAAACGTTGTCATTCTCATGACGATCAGGGATACTGTGACCCAGGCGATAATCTGAAACTGGGGGATAGACATCCAGGAATAAATGGAACGGGTGATATGTAGACTTTTCTGTATGAGCCCTTCGCACGTCAAGACCGAGTTTCCGCGGTAGACCAGGTCTGGCAGTGGATGAAGAGACCGGAGTAGCGCTGTGAGAGCGGGAGTAGTAGTACTCGGTCGGGCAGCCGTCAGGTCATACTAGCCAAGTGTTATTGCACATGAGAGTGACGAAGTTTTTCGAAGACCTTGGAAGAGCATTAGCAGTGATTTTAAATGGGGAACTGGACAGAGTGCGATGTCGTTCTGGCAGTGTTCACCCTCTGCGAACATGCTTTACATAAATAGGTTGGAAGGATAAATACTGTACAGTTCAGAAGAGCGCGCACTTGGTCGTCTGACATAATACGAATGACAGTTCGGTCCAAGGTTAGGGTTTCCTTTCCATTCTCATTTTCAACCGCTTCCGAAACGTATTCCGTAGACAATCATGGTACGTTCCAAACATTGGCTCTTTGCTTTCCAGCTCTCACCGGCTTGCGCAGGGAGGTGGAGCGCGTTACCCTTACCCAAAACATGTATGGTCGCCAGCAGGTATGTGGGGGGTGGATCATTCTTACTACCGGCTTTAGTGACAAAAACCGACAGGTGGATGGTGGACTCGTCCTGCGAATTGGGCCAGCAACACAGCGATTACCATGACTGGCATCCTTGCCATTGCATACGGTGTATGGTCTGTCAGCGCAGAACGAGAGGTGATGATGTCTTTTTCGTTCCGGGATTTGGCGCTGATGGCTAGCGTGCGGACAGACCCGGCACGTTCTCCCCGATCGTCCTATACCTTCGATGTTGGTACGGATATTCACCCTGCTCTCTTGTTCTTCGAGGCTCATCGAGGACTTAGTGGGCAAAACAGTTTAGACAACAAAGCAAGGAGGAGGCATGAATAGTCGAGACGCTTGTTTCCCCCGGTGTACCAGTGCCTCCTGTCCGGCTAATTCTATCCCAACCGAGATTCCAGAAGCTATATCTATTCGTTGTGCTCGTGACCCTCATGAGAACTGCAAGTTGCACGAGCAATATGTCTCGACGCTTTGGGTCGGCGTTTCATACGTCTGCCGTTATAGGGCGCGATATCGCTCTGAATTGCACGGCCATTTGGATCTAACTTTTCGTAGCGTCTCAGCGCTGGATAGAGAGGTTACTGCACCGCTTGAAGCAGTGACCCTTGAATATCCGCATGCAAATTGGTACCCACGGGAATAAGTGGTGGACGTTCTTGGAGAAAGTGGTGGATCACACTGAGCATCTCCAATAGTTTTGCTTCATGTGGGACCGATCATGACACCAACCAGCCCCCTCCTCCCTTTCTTTTTTTCGAACCAGTCCTCACGTTGCAAGTTTGGACATTCAGACGTTCACACCGATGATAACGCTAGAAGCCGGACCCGGTAGTCTAAATCTGCTGTCAGCGCTCAGGTCCTGAGCGCTCACACTAATCAGTACCCGTGATGAATGAGAAAAAGACCGACGCGGGGCGAACGGAACACCCTCGTCTCTGATAGTTGACATTCTTGAGGTTTGCGATAGCTCGAGTCAGTCACACACCGTCCCCGAGCTCTCCCAAGGTCCGCGCATGCATATAGATGAGTGACACTCGAGTGAAAATCTTAGCGAGGTCCGTTATGGATGGGCTTATCAGGACTCAACCCACTAGCAGTGCTGCGAGGCGATACGAACTCAAAGAACTGCATGAGCGATACTCACGATTCAGCATGCTATCTACATGCATTGCGTCGAATCACCTGGATCCATGGGTCCCATCTCCAGTACCTGAGCCAAAACACATACAAGCAGGAAACGCGATCGAAAGGATAGCCTTTTCTGATTCTCGCTGATGTGATCTAGTGAGTCCAATAGGCGAGTAAAAGGAAGCATGCACACCGTTAGACGAACCGCCCCGGCTGAGGGTGGAGATGGATCATTCATGTGTTGCGTCTAATAGGAAATTGGGCTATCGTGAGATGGCACATGACGATCAGGAAGAGACAGACCGAGCCTGCTTGCGTTGGATCTTCAGGGGCTCACTCGACTACGTTTACCCGCAGCCATCCACGAAGGACCTTCATTGGAGCCGTCCACTCTCGCTGGCGATTGGGAAGGAGACCGACGATCCGCAGGCCCACGCGACTCCCTTAGACCACGATCGGGATTATGTGAAGCCGGGTCCTTGTTGCTCTGCTTGATCCTCGTCTGTACCCACTTTTAAAGCGTCGAGAGCCCCCGAGATGATTCCGCAGTGTCGGGATGGTCCTCTGGGCACGCCTCTTGAGGGTAGGTCACCGGTGCAGCATGTGACGGAAGTGGTACAGCATGGGATGGTGGGGATGGTGGCTCCAGCAGGATCAACACAGAGGAAAGAAGGAGAATAGAACAATCACTAACCTCATCATAATCGAATTGAGGAGCGGGTACGCCAGATGGTACCTCGACCTGTGCGATCGTGAGAACTCACTTCGAACGGGAAAAGAACGAAGAGACCTCGAGGAGGTCACTATCACCGTCTTTGTTGTGGGTCTCGGAGTCGACGGGACTCGATTTGTCAGGATCTTCCTGGTGTATGTACACAATGAGAGAGTCAGCGCAACCCGTTTTGGTGACCGAACAGCAAATCCTACCGGTTTAGACTCACTACGCCGCGCCTTGGATGGAGTTGTGGTTGTTGTATAAGCTTAGATAAGCAAGTGTATAAGCCACATTCGGCCTAAATACAGTTGCGGCCTGATTCAAAACCAGACCCCTATTCCCAGCATATAAACCGGTGATCCTATCAGTACGTTCAATACCAAATGTCTTCCTCCAACTCCACCACCCAACCCATGTCGCTGTTCACTGTACTTGCCCACTTTGGCTGTCTCTCATTTCTTTACACACTGCCCATCATTGCTACCACAACCTGCAGCATATGGACAAATCAGGATGGCTATCTCGGCATGCTGGCATGCATGGGGATAACGTGGGGTGCTGTGGTCTTTGCCGTCTTCGTGGGAATGTGTTATGCAAAGTTTGGGCAAGCACTTGCCGTCGAGGGTTGCATAGCTATGAATATGGCTGGTGTCATGTCAGGGCTTTGGGGGCTGTTCCATCTTGGTAAGTGACTCCTTTATCTCATAATTATTGGTTGTGCTCACTACTATGTGAAGTTGACATCTTATCTAGATACTTTGCATGCATATCCTTTGTGGCCATATTCGAACTAGTCTATTTTCAGCTGTTTGTGCGTGTAGCGGACGAGGATATCCGCAGAAGAGTGATACGTATCGTCTCTGGTCTGCTGCCAGAAACATGGCACCAAGGTAAGTTTGATTTGGTTTGGTATCCCTCTCACTGACACTGTCCATATAGTCCTCACAGTGACATCGAATTCACAAGACAGGCCTGAAGAGAATGGTAACGATCTTGCCTTCGTAAACAACCCATCAGTGAGTCGCATTTCTTCCACACACATCTGATGGCCGACGAGATCACATCATCTCAGGTTTTTAATTCACCTGACCGGGTACCAATCCACCATCACTACCAGAAGTTGCAAATGAAGGATGACAACAGCGTAGATACATTGGTACAAAAGTATGCACACTGTTAGACGGACCGTTCCGACGGAGGGTTTCATTGCTTGCACCTAATAGGAAATGAGTTATCATGACACAGTACATAATAACCAGAAAGAGACGGATCGAGCTTGCTTGCGTTGGATCTCCGGAGGCTTGTCCGCTACGAGGAACGTTTTTTTTTTCGGATCGACGGGGTCAGCAACCTTGGTAGCCAATTTATCCTGTAACGTCTAATGAGTGACTGCATACCAACTCGAGGGACGACAAACCTTTGCTTTTCCACGATGTTTCGCAACTCGCTAAGATGATATGTTCAATGGACTGTATCCTATCAAGAAAGAGCACTCACTTGACTACGTTTACCCGCGGCCATCCACGAAGGACTTTCATTTGATCAATGCGTGTCATCTCCGGTGCCTGAGCCACAACACATCCAGTCGGGAAACGCGATCGCAAGGATAGCCTTGCCTGGCTCTCGCTGATGCGATCCAATGAGTCCAACAGGTAACTGAAAGGAAATATACGCACCGTTAGACGGACCGTTCCGGCGGAGGGTTGAGATGGATCATTCGCTTGTTGCGCCTAATAGGAAACGAGTTATCATGGCACGGTACATGATAGTCAGAAAGAGACAGACCGAGCTTGCTTGCGTTGGATCTCCAGAGGCTTGTCCGCTACGAGGAGCGTTTTTGTTCGGATCGACGGGGTCAGCAGGCTTGGTGCGCGATTTATCCTGTAACGTCTAATGAGTGACTGCATACAAACTCGGGGGACGACAAACCTTTGGTCTCCTCGGATATTTCGCAACCGTCCGCTAAGATGGTGTGTTGAACGGAGGCATCCGATCGTCTATCAAGGAAGAGGACTCACTCGCTTACGCTTACCCGCAGCCATCCACGAAGGACCTTCATTTGGGACGTCCGCTCTCGTTGGCGATTGGGAATGAAACCGACGATCGGCAGGCCGACGTGATGTCCTTGGACCTCGATCGGGATTATGTGAAGCCGGGTCCTTGTTGTTCTGCTTGATCCTCGTCTGTACCCACTTTTTAAACGCCGGGAGCCCTCGGGATGATACCGCAGTGTCGGGATGTTCCTCTGGGCATGCCTCTTGAGGGGAGGTCACCGGTGTAGCATCTGGCGGAAGTGGTACAGCATGGGATGGTGGGGATGGTGGCTCCAGCAGGGTCAACACAGAGGAAAGAGGGAGAATAGAACAATCACTAACCTCATCATAATCGAATTGAGGAGCGGGTACGCCAGATGGTACCTCGACCTGTGCGATCGTGAGAACTCACTTCGAACGGGAAAAGAACGAACGATACCTCGAGGAGATCACTATCACCGTCTCTGTTGTCAATCTCGGGATCAACGGGACTTGATGTCCCATGTTCTTGCTGATGTATGTACACGATGAGAGAGTCAGCGCAACCTGTTTTGGTGACGGAGCCGCAAATCCTACCGGATTAGAGTCTGCAGCTGATTTGTCGCCATAGTCGCCCGAGGTCGCAGTCCGCTCGCCTGGTTGTCCTTCGTCACTATTAGATGTCTAACATGGTGTGTTAAATATGGGAAATGGGATGTGGCTTATCCGATGTGCCAAAATTACGAATGGACAAATGCTTACACGGAAAGGACCATACGACTCTGGGAGAATATGGCTGAGGTCACGCATGGTGATTTTCCCGCCATGTTGTCCAGTCGCCAGATACCTACCATCTGGGGAGATGGCGATCGATAACATCCATTCACTGTTCTCGATGGCAGGGTAAATGTGGGAGAGAGTCGATGTGTCCAGGACCAAGATGAAATGGTCTGTGTGGGCGACAATGAATTTCCCATTTGCTGCTAGAGCGATGGACTCGATGCTGGCACCACTAAATATCGACGACTCAGCGAGCTGGGACCCTGTAGATAGATCAAAAGACTGGATTTTGTTGTCATGTGATGTAGTAAAAATTTGCTGGCCATCGTTTGACCACGCAAGCGGAGTGATTCCCCACACAAACTGGGGTGGAGAAGCCTGGAGGGTGATAAGTTCGTCACCATGATGGCTGTCAAAGATGCGGACTGAGCATTCATAGCAGGCAGTGGCAAGGTGCTCGCCATTCGGGGAGAATTTGATCCCAGTGACAACATCGTCATGCTGGAGCGGGCCAACGAGTCGCTCCCCCGTCGTCAAGTGCCAGATGCTTGCTTGCTTTGCTTTGGTCCCGATGGCAAACCTGGTTGAATCGGGGGAGACATCGATTGCACACACCCCTCTACTCTCCACCTCGATGACCTTTTCCTGGAGTTCGGCGTCCCACACACACGCGCCCTCGTGAGCACCACACACTATCCATTTGTGGTCCCTCGACACAGAAATGGCGAGCAAGTCCATTCCTGGTTGCTTTCCGACCTCTTGACCGTCTGCGTGTCGCCATCGTCGAATCCCATCATCACTCCCACTCAAAAGATGTATTCCATCAGGGTGGAAAGCGACTGTCTCCACCCCACCAGAATGGCCGGTGTCAAGTACTATTATTGGGTCTCAATGGGTTGTCAACATCGCACAATCATTCCTCCGAACTGCTACTACGCACCGGTCTTTGTCGACGACATCCTCACCGATGGTACGCACTCGTGGTGTTCGAAGAGTGAAAAAACGAAGTGTTTCGATTTACTCACGGTGTGCATCATCGTTCCCTATATACCTTTCATTGTTCTCGATATGAGTCGCAAGGGCATCCATACTCGGATCCTCGTTACCTAAGGTGACTTCGCCGCGACGACCAGGCAAGCAGTCGACATCGGCGACAACTTCCCTCATTTCCAAGGGCACTCTTATCCGGGGACTTGCGAGTCCTCGTCGTATCTTGGCCGCAGGACTCGTTTCACGACGAGTGTGAAATCCGCATTAGACGCATTCGCGTCACAACCTGCACAAATCACGGACGTGTTTCATGACCCTCGGGCTGTCGAACACTGGCAGGGAGCGCCCAAATTCGATAGGAATGTTCTCGAACAGGTAGGAGACGAATGTATGCACCAGCGGAACTCGAATCACATCACACTCACATTCATATAGGGATGAACGTCGCACGTGCGTACTACGTGTTCCTCCGGGGCTTGAATGATCGAACTCACATCTAAGCCCGTTGACCCCGGCAATGCCTTTGGACGACCAACGAAAAGTTCCCGGATCCACCACGGGTATCACAGGCATCCGCAATATTTCCACATTCCGACAAGCAGGCAAGATCGTCAACCCGGTTTGTGGACTCTCGCAGCACCTTGACGTGTTCTATACCGACATCGTTTCGTGGAAAGACGTCGAGACACCGAAGGAATGGGAGTGAGTGTTGTAATATTGGACCTCAGCTGTTTGTGGCCCGACACCGAACATGACAGGGCGTTCGCCAAACGAGTCCCCGAGGATCTACGCCATTGGTGGTGCTACGAGCAGAGTCCGACGAGGACGAACTGGGACAGGCCCGCCAATGTCTCATCTCTCCCGAGCGTCACGTCCCGATGGTGAAGTGAACAGGGTATCATCGCAGCGTCGCGTTTACGCCGGGGGTACGCACGAAAGAGCATCTCAAATACATGATCGAGGAGCGCTTCAGGTGACGTGTCTTGGCAAGTGTCTACAGGAGCGTTGTATACACTCCAGGATCGTAGTCGATTGATCGAGAGGTCGTCCGGACGTGCTCTAGTGTGCGATGATCAGAGAGCGTATAATAGATTCTCCTTCAAGTCATCGGTAGCGATAGGAAAAATGTGAGGAGCTCGTCGACATGGATGGTGTCATTGGAACGAGTCTGAGCCGCATTTATCGTCTACTAGCGAGTCTCTCTTTACAAGGGGCGATGACCCCATGTCTTGAGTGACGAACACCGAAGTGGGAGCCTAAAGCACACCTTCGTCTCGTCATTCTTCAAAGTTTCCGGTTTGCGCCGTAGCAACTCGCACCGATCCCGTACTGCCCTGCAATCCCAACCCTTGTGCGCGTATAGACTTTCTCAGTGGCCGTGGAGCGAATATCCTCGCTAGTTCGATCATGAATGGACTTATCAGGACTTGAACTCGATCATAAACGGGCTTATCAGGACTGATATCGAAGCACCTGGATCAATGCGTCCCATCTCCAGTACCTGAGCCACAACACATCCACGAGGGGAACATGATCGAGAGGGTGGCCGTGTTTGATTCTCGCTGATTGGCAATGAGTCTGATAAGTAACTGAAAGCAAATATGGGCACCGTGAGACGGACCGTCCCGACGGAGGGTTGAGATAGATCATTCATTGCTTGCGCCTGATAGGAAATGAGTTATCATGACACGGTACATAATAGTCAGAAAGAGACAGACCGAGCCTGCTTGCGTTGGATCTCCAGATCCTTGTCCGCTACGGGCAGCGTTTTTGTTCGGATCGACGGGGCGAGCAGCCTTGGCGGGCGGTTTACGCTGTAACGTCTAGTGAGTCACTGCATACAAACTCGAGGAACGACGAACCTTTGGTGTTCCAGCAGATCTCGCGACCGGTTGCTAAAATGATGTGTTAAACGGACCGCATCCAATCGTCTATCGAGAAAGAGCACTCACTCCCATTCGTGTACCACCCATCCTCGGCGCAGAAACGAGCACAAGGTCGACAAATAGCGCGTGACTGGGGTGATTCAACTAGGAATGGTGGTGCGTCGTCGTCGAGTTTAGAGAGTAAAAGGGGGAGGTTGTTTCGGTTGGCGCGTGGCGCGCAACGTTGACCCTTTAACGAGCGTCCTTGTTCTCGATATGGCTCGTAGACGCCTCGTCTCTTGGCGCTTAAGCTTGAGCTCAACCGAATCCATGCAGGGTGACCTCGTTGCACAGACCAGGCAAGTAGTCAACCTGGGTAAATCCTTGCATAGCGTGACAATGGGAGGAACACGCTCGTCGACCTTCGGAGACAGTTCGCAAATTGTAAATGACTTGGATCGCAATTTGCACACGAAACCGTGTTCCTCCCGCTTCCATGTTGTTCTCGGACGTCACCAAGTACCAAGTGCGAGTGCTCAAGACACGGTGCCAGGGTGATCGCCCCTTGTGAATAGGACCTAGCCAATAGTTCATTGGATACACTTGGCTCGGATTCGTTCCAGCGACGTCTTAAGAAAGTCTATAGATATCCCAACCATCGAGACCTCTGATGATCGAGACCGGAAAATGGAAGAACATAGAGTATTCTACTCACTTTGGGGAGTTAGAGTCGTGGTGTTTTGGTTAATATGGATGGCTCCGTGTTCAACGTGATGGATGTTATCATATTTGACCCAAAGCCTTTGAAATTCAACAGACGCAAACAAGAAATTGACCACGTACCACCGGCTTCCCGATTCCCGAACAAACCAGGTTGTCCAATGCCCACCATGTCCATCACATCAAGGTATGCCTCCCAGTCGCCTTCTGTATCGAACAAGAGACGCCCCTAGCATGCGGCACGCTCGTCTGCTTCGCCTGCGGTATTGGTTATTCACGACGAGGTACGGTGATCTCTCCCTGTCTGCGTATTCTTTTGGTCTCGCTGGTTCGCTCTCATATAGTCAACGCGTCCCAGCGCACCACCCCGGAAGAGCCTGATGCACCTCTCACCGCTCCGCCCGCGTCATACCAGGATCAGACTACATCACTCCAACTCGACATCGCCCTCAGCAAGCACCCTCGACGAACTCGACACACGGCATTGGGACTCGAGAGGCATGTTTAATCGACTGATGGCGATGGATGGCGACGACAGAGACAACGACGATGGCGCGCCTGACAACGACGACGATATGGTAGATATAAATGAAATGCTAGGGCCACCAGAGATACCCGCAGACATGCCCAGCCTACGCGTATCCCATCCCCCATCCCCTCCTCTTCCTGACACTTTCTCCCCCATGCTCCCCCGCCGCAGCCGACGCCACGCAACGTCGAGCCTCCGCCGCCTCAACGTGCCGCTGTTCATCGCGACGGATGCACGACACAGCCTCGACGATCCGCTGCTCGCGCCCTTTATACGTGTCTCCATCCACGTTGATTCTGGGGTCGTTCGGAGCAGATATGGCACATCTCGAGGGTTTGCAAACTAGTTATGGTGGGGTACTTAGCCCCCATGGTGGATGCATTAGTGATGGGCGGTGGGGACGGAGGGGGGCACGTGTACTCGGTATGTGGAGGATGTGTTGTGGGGGGTGTCGCATGGCTGGGGGATTATGCAAAGGAGATGAGCGGTCGTGCTGTTTTTTGGTGTATTATCACTTGGGCCCATTAGGGAAATCCTCCATTCACGATTGAAGAAAATGCACAAGATCCTTATGAACTCCGAAAGATTCTATGGATTTCAAGTCCCAAGTCCGACCACCATGTTGAGACCGACATTTAGCGATCTCCATTATGGATGGGCTTATCAGGCCTTCAGGATTCAACCCACTAGTAGTGCTGCAAGGCGACACGAACTCAAAGAACTGCATGAGCGATACTCACGATTCAGCATGCTATCTACATGCATTGCGTCGAATCATCTGGACCCATGGGTCCCGTCTCCAGTACCCGAGCCAAAACACATCCAAGCAGGAAACGCGATCGAAAGGACAGCCTTGTCTGATTCTCGCTGATGTGATCCTGTGAGTCTAATAGGCGAGTAAAAGGAAGTACACGCACCGTTAGACGGACCGCCCCGGCTGACGGTGGAGATGGATCATTCATTTGTTGCGTCTAATAGGAAATTGAGCTATTGTGAGATGGTACAGGATGACCAGGAAGAGACAGACCGAGCCTGCTTGCGTTGGATCTCCAGAGGCTTGTCCATTACGCGGAGCATTTTTGTTTGGATCGCCGGGGTCAGCAGCCTTGGTAGGTGGTTTATCCTGTAACATTCAGTGAGCGGCCGCACACAAATCCGAGGGACGACAAACCTTTGGTCGCCTCGGATACTTCGCAACCGTTCGCTAAGATGGTATGTTGAACGGACGGGATCCGACCGTCGATCAAGAGAGAGCACTCACTCGCTTACGCTTACCCGCAGCCATCCACGAAGGACCCTCATTTGGAACGTCCACTCTGGCTGGCGATTGGGAAGGAGACCGACGATCGGCAGGCTGAGGTGATTCCCTTGGACCTCGATCGGGGTTATGTGAAGGTGAAGACGAGTGCTTGTTACTTTTCTTGACCCTCCTCGTCTGTACCCACGTTTTGAACCCCGAGAGCCCTCGAGATGATTCCGCAGCGTCGAGATGTTCCTCTGGAGGGGAGGTCACCGGTGTAGCATCTGACGGAAGTGGTGCAGCATGGGATGCCGGAGATGGTGCCTACAGCAAGGTCAACACAGAGGAATGAGCGGGATGGAATAACCACCAACCTCATCATAATCGAATTGGGGAGCGGGCGCACTAGATGGCACTTCGACCTGTGCGATCGTGAGAACTGACTTTGAGGGGGAAAAGAACGAAGAGACCTCGAGGAGGTCACTATCACCGTCTTTGTTGTGGGTCTCGGAGTCGACGGGACTCGATTTCCCAGAATCTTCCTAGTGTATGTACACAATGAAAGAGTCAGCGCAACCCGTTTTGGTGACCGAACAGCGAATCCTACCGGAGCAGAGTCAGCCAATTTGTCATCATGGCCGCCTGAGGTCGCAGTCCGCTCGCCTGGTTGTCCTTTGTCACTACTAGCTGCCTGTCAATGTGGGAGATGGAATATAGCTGATCTCCCATGCTGCGGGTGGACAGATGCTTACGTGGAAGGGACCGTATGAGTCCGGGAGAACATTACCGAGATCATGTATGACAATTTTCCCGCGTCGTCCAGTCGCCAGATAGCTACTGTCCGGAGAGATGGCGATCGAACGTATCTCGTCACTATCCTCGATGACCGGGTCAATCTTGGTCAGAGTTGATGTGTCCAGGAACGCGATAGAACATGATGTGTAGGTAGCGATGAATTTGCCATTGCCAGCTAGCACGATGGAGTAGACACTGCCACCATCAAGAATCTGTGATTCAGCAATCTGGGATCCTGTGGACACATCAAAAGCCTTGATTCTCTTGTCAAATGCCACAAAAATGTGTTGAGCGTCGTTTGACCATGCAAGTGGAATGGTTGGCCATGCTGAGGGTACAATAGTTTCGATGGTGATGTGCTCATCACCACTGTGACTGTCAAAAATAAAAATCGAACCTCCAGCGCAGGCAATGGCTATGTGGTCGCCACCAGGGGAAATTTTGATTCCGGTGACAATCTGGTCATGTTGGAGCGGGCCAACGAGTCGCTCCCCAGTCATTAATTTCAAGCTCTCTCCGTCCTTTTGAGAGGCTTGAGTGCAGAGAAGAATGAGTGTGATGGGCAGGTCTCCCCAGGTTTGGGGGTGGCCGGACAAACCTGGCACGTGCTGCATCGGAATGTGGACAGTGACAAGGTGGGCTGGTCCTGACACTAAAGAGACGGTAGATGTCTCTCTGGGGCACAGCCAAGGGGCAAGCAGGGAGTTAAGAGCCTCAGTGGGAGTACTCACTGAGTTTGGTAACGAGACGACGAGAGAGTAATCGATTGA
>JBBPRI010000499.1:0-13118 GCA_038092955.1 Boletus pseudo-olivaceus
GAGGATGAAATCTATTTACCTGTAGATACTGATCTTCGAACACGAGGGGGAACCCATCGAATGCCGTGCTGGGATCCGAGAGGTTGGAGGGTGGGATGGGTGTTGGAGGGAGCGAGCCGATTCTGGTGTCAAATATAGGCATTGCATCTGGATCTGAGCGGCGCGTGATCCAGAAAGCAAATGGCGACGCGCCATAGTTGAACACGAGGTCTGACGACCCTGTGAATGATTCCGTTGGATCAAGTGGACGCTCGATGACAGACTCGGGGATTGTGAATTGCTGGTTCGCAGTGTCGTAGATCTTTACGTGTAGGCTAAACCCAAACGATTCAACACAGATGAAATCATGATACATATTCGAGAGACTCACGTCGTCTGAGATTGGTAGGTGACTTCGACGGTGAGATCCGTTACGTCCATGCCAAACGCGTTACAAGACGCGCCTGCCAGTGACAGTTGAGCAGTCAGACCATACTGAGACTCGGTCAGAGATCCCAGAGTGTAACCTGTGGTACATTGATATGAGTTTCATGGACCAGGGCGGAAACGTACCTGGGCAATCGGTGACGTTCATCGAGTACGTGACATTAGTAGTGGACCGACGCTGTAGCAGGGTGGAAGAGTGGCCCCACGCTGACGTTGTGGTGAGCCAGAGCCCACCGAAGATTGCAGCTAGCATCATGCTGGTTCACTCGACCTGACGGAAGGATGAATGTGAGTATTTATAGGGAATCCCGGGAGAAGACTCGCGGTCATCCACGTTTCAATAAGCGACCAATGTGACCAATAAGTGCGGGAAATTGGAAGCGAACAGGCCGCCGACACGGGTGACCGGTCTACTACCCATTGTAATTCGTGAGTGATTCGAATTTCCGAGGCCGTTCGACGCAAACCGATGAAACGATGAAACGACATGCCAAGCTAGACGGAGATGGCGAGCAAGATCCTGTGAGTACAGTATCATTGTACGAGATCGCTGAGGCACTTGGCTAGAAAGCTGTGAAAGACACACAGGGGTCACACGGGTTCCTCTCTGCAATCGATAGATCATTTCGATACCACAGACCTTCGACCATTCACACTAGGACCGCATCCAAGCACACATGAAGTTTCAGGCAAGAACTTCGGACCGTCATCGTCGGCCCATCAAGGGTTTTCGGGCTCCGACGTTACATGTTGTGCTGATCCTTTCATACCAAGTATCCTTAGTTTCCTCCCTTCTCCTCTCGCCGTGTCCATAGCCCACTCTCCTGACAATGTAGTGTCTTTCCTCCTCCTCACAGTCTCCATCGTACCCTTGGCAGGTCTCCCGTGTGTTGAGCCGGAGTTCGCTGCTCTGGCTCTGCACGCCCCGGTCAGCCAACGCAGACCCCTGGCAGAACCACTCTTGATCCGGGCCCTGTCCTGGGCTATGCCCACCCTCGGAAGGCCTGTCTCATGCCAGGACACTTACACTTGTTAGATACCATTCTTTCCCTTCTCTCCTTCTTCAGAAGTCGCTAACCCGCAATTCAAATTTCAAGTTCAACCATCCGACAATATTCATAGTGCTGTGTATGCATGTTAGACATTCCTACTCACAGTGATGTGTAAGTGCCCTGGGTCGTTAAGTCCTTGACCCCCAGTAGCAGCTCAGGCTCAAGATGGACCACTGAATCGGCAAGAAGTGCTTTCCATTTTCAACTATTGTTGGGGCAATCCTGCGCATGTTCTGGATTTTGGCATCCAGAGCACCCTCTTATCTCTGGCTGCACCTTCACATCCCCCCCTTCCGCCTCTCCTAGGCTAAGCCTGCTTGTACCCAGATGTATTCCTGGAGCTGGAACGGCTGCTACATCCATTAGAAGTGTGCCCACGCCGCCATTCACAGCGCCCTGCTCCTCTTCCGTGTCGAAGAATTTGTACGCTGACGGAGATGTAGATCAACACGACCGCGATCGGGATCTACCAGTTACGGGGTGACTGCGCAAGTGATGTTGAGGAAGGTAACGCGACGTGTCTTCCTGGGCTAGATGCCCTCTCTCGATGATTGGATTATTCTGTGGACGAGGATAAATTGAGCACAAGGATCAATCGGAGAACGAGCTAGGGCGTGTCCTACGCACAGGTGGGGCGTTGGTACGTGCCAAGAGGATCTGGCAGGGCAGCGACCGCGGTATGGACGGACTATCTGCCAATATTACTTGCAGTCTCAGTAACCGAACGGAAGCCTTCCGTTGGACGAAGATGGACATGGGGATGACGGTGCATTCTCAGGACGACATCCACGACGGATTTCGATACGCACTTGCATTACTCTCTCGCATTCAAACAGTTTTTTCCCCGAAGCAGCATCTCCGTTAGAGCGCCGGGTGTCAGTGTCTGGAACTTGCGAGCGCCTGCATGAAACTCGATACGCAGTGTAAGGGACAGTCAGTTGGAAACGGTCACGTGGTGACGGCCCGCAAATCAGATTAATCACAGGTCGCCCCCACGCGTGTGGCCAGGGCCCCAGGCGCAATGCCATCGGCCACCGGTTTGTACCTAAGATACAAGAACATGCACAGCTTGTCAGCTTTTCGGGTTATCTGAGCTACAACTACTTTCTCTCCTTATCTCTTTCGCTTCTCCCTCCGTTACCACCACCCACGCTATACCACACAATGGCCATCTTCTACGACGAGATCCCAGACAAACATCTCGAATGGCTCGCGAGGCAAAAGATGTTTTGGGTCGCAACCGCCGCGCTCAATGGGCACGTCAACCTCTCGCCCAAGGGATGCATCGAGAGTTTTCACATTCTGAATAAGAATCGCGTTTGGTATGAGGACATGACTGGTAGTGGTGAGTCCCTCTGCCCACAAGCGTATTTACCTACACTCTGCCCCTGTCTGTGACTGACACCAGCTTGCTAGGGATCGAGACCATTGCACACATGCGTGAGCCCGGAAATGCTAGGATCACAATCATGTTCCACGCCTTTGAGGGTGCGCCACGAATCTTGAGAATGTGGGGAACGGGTACGTTACACATCTTACCGCGTGCACCTATCGCTCTTCAGAGTACTTATGTCGGACCCACCTCGAACAACGCGATGCAGGTACTGTGCACGAGTTTGGCACGTCAGAGTACGATGCGCTCATACCCCCCGCGAGCCGCAAGGCAGGCTCGCGTGCAGCGATCGTCATCGATGTGCACAAGGTCGCTACGGTGAGCATCCCGTCCACGTCCCTGCACACACGTCTCTAACCCTCGCTCCAAACCTGCCCAGTCTTGTGGCTTTGGTATCCCTCAATATAAATTCATTGGCCAGCGCTCACAACTCGAACGATTCTGTGATAACCTGGAGCGGGCGGAGGCGCAAGTATCACCCACAGAAAAGGCACCGAATGGTATCAAGGGGTGGTGGACCGCCGAAAACACGCTTAGTTTTGATGGTCTCCCAGCTTTGAAGCAAGCGCACGACACGCCTCTCGCTATCAAAAATTCTTATGACCGTGACCCACCACGTCCGCAGGCCCGGACTGACCCGGTTGCGACCGCTGCCCCGTCACCAGTCAAGCATTTTGACGGCAGGCTCCTCGCGGCTTTCTCGTTGGGTGTTGCAACTACGTTGGCAGCTCTAAGACTCGCTAGTTTACGTGTACACTGAGTGCTTATCGCTCTTCTATCTTCGCCGAGCGACGCCTTTGAAATTGTACGTGCTATTGTGCAGGAATGCGCGTGGAACGTTACCTGTCCATGTAGTGGTAGACAGTACTTTGTTTGAACCGCACTGCTAACCTTCGGTGGCATTTGAACCGACGCAGCTCAATGGTAGTCCCAGAAAGTGAAATTTTACACACCTCCCTTGCCGCCATAGTCTGCAGCAAACACTGAAAGGTGACCGGTGGCCAGCGGCCAGACAAAAAGATTTGTGACACGCTGTATACGGTCGCTTTGATTCGTCAGACTGCCATCTGCAAAGGGGATAAGAATGGATGGAAGTTGGAAGCAAACTGCATGTTGACTCTAGTGAGGCCTGTGGCCAGATAATTGAATATAGGGTTGGATTCTAGGAGCTCTACGAGCTGATCAGAAGTCTCTCAGCCAACCCTACAACCCTTCCGGTGTTTTAACCTACGTAGAGATAGCCACTCACCAGCATGTGTCGCAAAACTCATGGTCAAGCCAGCCAAGGGCAGTAGTGAACCAAGTTGGCACTTATCGATCTGATTATACAGCCCTCAGGAGCCTTGCCCTCACATGGATGAAGCAATTGCTAAGAGTGGGATGATGTTTGAGCCCAAAGAGCCCTGCAACTCATGATCCAAGTTGTTGTCCTCCGAATCCGACTCTGAGTCCAACGCAGAAGCAGTTCCACAGCAAAGCGTGAGAAGATGTGAGGGAGTGTGGCGGCGACTGCAGGGAGTAGACCGTGTTGAGTGCTGGTGGGCATCTCGATGACCGACGACTGATGCGCATGCACCGACGCTGGTGCTGCCTTCTGACGAGCTGGGTGTGGATTTTTGACTCATCTATCTGGCTGCACACATGTCGAATCGTTTCGATTCGACAAATTGGATAAGAATTGAAGAATACGTACCTCGGCTAAACCTGCGCCCCACAGACGGATTTTGTAATCCTTAGGTACTTGTCAACAGGAAGGCCGCCATCTCTCTTTTCTTCTCTCATACTAGCCCTCAGCTCACCTTGTTGGTCTTGGATATGGGCATATCTCGGGCGACGGAGAGGCCATGCTGCAGCGGCATGTCCATATCAACAAAACTCTAGCGAGTGGCAAGGACGACCTTCGGTCTATACCATGTCCAAGCTCCCGTTTGCGCCCATCTTCTCCGCTGCTCACATCTCCAAATGGGATGCCCTTCCCGAAGACGCCCACACCCGAGCCAGAGCCAGATTTGAACTCGAAAGACCGACGCAGCTGTCTGTCGATGGCGGCGACGCTGACCATGATGCGTGTGCGCCATCGGAGTCGTCAAGGTGCGATGGGAGTGTCTTTTTGACGCGTGAGTGCGAGATCACCGTGGGAGTCGCCGCCCCTGTCGGCAGTGCTGTTGCCACGAACTCGCGCCGCGTCGGCCCCCGCTCGACCAAATCATGTGGTACATGTATTTTCTACTTTCCGCTTCAAAGTGGGGGAATCACCCCACCCGCGGTTTCCCTTTTAGTTTCCGTCTTTTCCGCGCTGCGCTCAGAGCTGACCTGGTGACTCTCTCTGCGTCGTATTTCGCGTTTCTTTGTGGATTAGACACTATGGCCGTAAAAACCCATACCTGGATTACACTCTGGTTCCTCTTGACCGCACCTGTCATCTTTTGGGATGCGACATACTGTTTTATGAGGTATGTCTCGTATGCTCTCTTATTTATGCGTTAATCTCTCAGCTCGTGAAATGTTTAGACCGCGCTCAATGGTCGGGGGAGATCTTCATTGGATTTGGGAACCATATGGATTATACCAGAACGTCGATTACGTGAGTCCGCCTTCACGGCATGGAATCTAGTTCATTTACTCATAGATTACGGGATAGATATACGGTGTACAGGCCCTCGAAAACAACACTGGGTTCACCAACGCACAGTGTGAGCTATTTCATAGTCCTATTTTATGTCTACTTAAACCCCCTGACCTTCCCTCACCCAGCTCTTCTCAATTTGGTGGAAACGGCGTTGAACCTCATCTACGTTTACCTCGCACACGTGTCCGGCTGGTCGGGCGCGCCGCTGATCGGGTTCGCTGCGGTGACTATGACACTTTCCAAGACGGTGCTTTACTGGGCACAGGAGTATTATTGCGGTGGGTGCGCAGTCGGACATAATGCGTGGGGCACTTTCTTGCTTTACTGGGTATTGCCGAACGGGTGCGTATCTTAGCCCGTATGTGCTGAGTATGCTGATGACTTTCGTCCCTCTTTTTTTGACCCTTTCTCCGACCTTTTCGTCCCGTGTCCCGACCTGATGTGTGATTGTGCAATCTGCTAGGCTTTGGCTTGTGTTCCCGGGCATGATTGTATGGCGCCTTGGTGGTGACATCATCGGTTCTCTCTCTGCTGCCTCACGGAGCGCACGCAAGACTGCGTCTGGAAAGGCGCAGTGAGCCCTCGAGGTTGGTAAGCGCGTGCAAATAACTTGCATGGCGCCGACGACGGATGCGTCGTCAGACGGGAATGTTAATGAAGGGCGTATGTGCGACAGTCTTGGACGTTATGTATTTGCATAATTTAAATTGTACGGGCGTCAGTGGGATACCCTGCGTTCGTGACATTGAATCGAGCATGATGATGGGTGAATTTGCTTTGTCACTTCAACACCAAGTAACTCGTTCGTCTACCTCCAACAAGGTGCAATGTATGTAAACTGGGTTAGTGCTCGCAGCTGTCTGCCAAACGACGCAATAATCTGATCCCGCTAGCCAATATTTTTGAAAAGCGCGAGCCATTCAGCCCCATGCTCACTTTGTTAGGACCAGCTCAGACGATTGAGCCCCCTTTGAGGCAAGATAACATGTGCTCGGTCTGGCGAATGTCGGGTGGTAAGACGGTCCGGATTCCACGAAGGTAACACTGTGTGAACAGACAATTTGCAGCCACTGCTTGCTCGGACGGAAGAGAGTCAAAGGGAAGGGAGACATGCTAAGGGACGCAACTGCAATGAAACGATCGACGGGGTGAATGCCATAAACCAACCAATAGGAGATAAGGACGTTCTCACCCAGTGGATGCAATCAACCGGGCCAGGTCCAAAGTGGGACTATTTGCCTGCGTTGGGCATTGGGCCGCGACGTGAGCAACGCAAGACGGTACATTGATGTGAAAAAGATCTCGTTACGAGTCGTGAGCCGAGGAACATGCAACTACACACCCTGGCAGAAGAGGCAATGATAGGGTATCAGTTTAAAAACCTGGCCTCGTGGTGACCTCACAGCAGACGGTATCTGGAATTGTGCTCACCCTACGTTGTGCGCTGAAAGCTCGAGGTTCAAACAGCAACTCTGATTGGACCAAGATATTGCTATACGGCGTATATAATTTGCTCGCTCGACGTTTCGCACCCGGTTCGTTACGTCTAGCCTGTGATGTCACAGACGAGGCAAGGTATGAGATGGCACGTTGAGAACGCTTTCGCGTTAGTCTCATAGTTATCTATAAAGCTCTTGCACACTTACCACGCGAATTGAAGACCTATGCCCCGACGGTCTCGCTGGTATTTTTTCCCGATGGCAAGCGGGCAGTACACGTTACCAAGGATGAGCTCGCGACACTCCTCCAAGTACAAGATAATTGCGGCGAGGGTCCGTGGAAGATGGCTGCATGCGTCGCGACCGTTTCGAGGGATGGAGAGTGGATCGTCTGTGGGTGTAATGATGGGAAACTGAGGATCTTGGATGCCGAGAGTCAAACACTCGCCGTTGAGACGAAGGATTACCACGCTCGCAAAATCTCCGCGCTCGACGTGTCGACTGGCCCGTCGATGGTTGCCAGTGGATCGTGGGACGGGTCGGTCATCATATGGAGTATTTCCACAGGTCGTCGACTCGCAGGGCCGTTAAACCTTGACACCAAGGGGGTCTCGTCTGTTCAGTTCTCTGCTGCGGTAGTCGCCTCGCTGGTTGTACCAAGAACGGCGCCGTTTACATCTTGGATATCCATGACAATCAGCTCACCCAGCGCGTCGTGGTTAAACTCAACTCCCGCGTGACAGCCTTTTCCTGGTCGAACGATGTCAATGGCCAACAGCAGATCTTTACAGGATTAGCAGAGTCACTCGCAGCCATCGACCCATCGCATGGGTCAGACTCGCGCAAGCCGGTTCCTACTTTCCGTACCCTGTCAAGGAACGGGAAGTTTATTGTGTCTGGCACTTGATAGGATGGGGTTCGGTTTTGGGATGCTGCTACGTTCGCCGAAATTGGACCTAACCTTCCCTCCTACCTTCCGCTCACCATTTCTCCCAACAATAGCCTTGTGACCGTTTCCCGGAGCGTTCAGCCTCATAGCTTGTCCATTTGCAATCTTTCAGACATCCTTCCAAAGTGCTATATCACTAGCGTAAGTACTTCCTTTTTCTCTGGTAAAATATATCGTGATTATCGGTCAAAGGATGAAGAAGTTTCGCTTTCACCCTCGCACATCCATTCAGACTCGCAAGCTCTGGGATTTGAGGGCGACGAGACAATCGAAACGTTCAACACCATGCTTTCGATGCTCCAGCTTTCTCCCAATCCAGAGGCCCATCGTAAGTGTTTCGCACACTATACTGAACTAGCGTGTTGATCTTGTTCCAAAGGGCAGTGCCAGCTATACACCAACCCTTCACAAAGAGAGGCCGCAGAGACCATAATCTTCGACGTCCTCAGACAACGCCCACCCGTGCTCATCGATACTCGAACATGCCGTCTTTGTCACGGACAACTGCGAACCCTAACACTCGAAGTGGACCCCATTTACAGCAACCTTTTGTCATTCATCGGACAACGAGATCAGGATCGCTTCCGACGGGGTGTCGAAACCTTTTGAGAATATGTCATGTTCTCTCATAAATGGGACGAGACCTGCAAGGAGCCGTTTTCACGATATTTTGGGCAAATCAATCTATAACGATCTCGACCGATCTCCGACCAATGACAAGCTACGCAGATTCTGCGAGCTGGTTCGCGAAACCGGACATCGCTGGGCATGGAGTGATACATGCTGTATCATCAAGGTCAGACTCCTTCATGTTAAATAAGGCTATCCTGTCTATGTACGGTACGAACAATCAGTGCTCACGCTCGCTCTCCTTGCAAACCCGTCAAAGCTTGGCCTACGGGATAGTAAATGGATGATACGTGCTTGGACGCTCCAAGAACTTCTTGCACCAAGGGCGATCCGCTTCTATGATTCTGACTGGAAGCCATATCTCAACAACCCCCACCACAACCACAAAGACTCCCATCATTAATGCAGAATTGGTGTCTGCTAATCGCGACGGTAGAAGAAGATATTGCATACTCGTTGTTTGGATTTTCGCTAGTGACCTCCTACCAAAGTATGGTGAAGGCAGAGACGCACTTGGACCCGGGCTCCTGGAGGAAATTGTCCATCGTTCGGGCGACGTAACGGCGGTACTTGCCTGGATCGGGAACTCATCACGATTCAATAGCTGCCTGCCTGCCGAGATAGCAGTCTACAACGAACCACCACAGACGGTATCATCAAGCGATGCGAGCAAACTGAGATCACGAGCTGTGGGATTGCAGTCTCTGTGGCCGAGGGAGGCGGCCTTGGCGGTCTATGGACGTATCGCGAATCTACCCAAAGCATCGTTCGTCAACCGTCGCCTACATCTTCCATGCATCGCTTTTTCTGTCCACAGAATCACAGTGGCAATCAACGGACCTCGATGTGGTGTCTATCGTGCTTCTGTTTCAGTGCTCGGTGAGTATCAAGACTGCGGATCCACTTCCGTCGCGGGAGCCACGCAGACTGCTTCTTGTGCATCCATGGATTTGGGACCTCTTGAATCCACTTGGTGAGATCGCTCTGGACTTTCGTGGTGACGGGAATGCTAACTCGTCATTGCTGTGCATGGTGTGTAGTTTCGCTTGCATCGGACGATTACACCCATGCCCTGTGGTTGATTGCCCGCCTCGGGCAGAAATTTAGCGCTCCGTTGCTTCAGCAGCAAGCATACCATGGGTACAAGCGGGTTGCCGTCGACTACGAGATCGTCGTTCCGTTACCCAGAATTACTTCCTCGCAAGACATCCGCACGGAAGTGCTGGACGTTTGGGATTGTCACGCCGGTCCACTATGATACGGACACTTTCCACGTTCGCTCTCTCAGTGTTCGATTTCTTGCTGTTCTGTTGTTCTGCTATGTTGTTCTGTCTTCGTTGTTTCGTTGTTCTGCTGAGTTGCTGTTTTGTTGTTACTCTTTGCTCTCTGTCAGTCTAATTCAGGTTTATAGGATCGTTCAGCTCGACACACGGTGTCCTAACTTTGCTGGCATTCACGGCAAGTCGTGACGTCGATTGCGGAGCCAGGTACTATTTAGAACGTGATCATCACCCGACGATGCAGCCGCCCATGGGTGAAAGTTGCCTAACATTGGCCCTCGAATCTCTCCACATAGGTCTCCCCACATAGGCTCCCTACGCCGTATGGGGACCGAAGAGTCACAGGCGGCCTGATTGTTCGGTGCTGTCGGCATCTCCGTGTCCGCCTAGCTCGCAAAGCACTGGTAAATAGGCAATTCAACCTGGTTCAAGTCCGTGTATGCAGTGCACTGCGCGGCGCCCACTTCAACGCGGGGTGATAACCTTGCTATACTCACGCACGGCGTGCGTCTCATCTGCCAGTCAGTACCGTCGATTACCGTCTCGACATCACCACCGGGGGAAGTAACTCGTGACAAGCCACGGCGTCTGTAGAAGCACATCGTTCATTCCCAGTACTATCGTACACGACAGTTTCAGAAAACAAAGAGAATATATAGAATATGGAAATGTAATATACGACAGGGGGCCATACAGAACAGATTCAGGAAGCTATAGGGGCGAGTTGACCGTGAACAAGTAGTGAGGGCAGCTGCTAAGCACCTTGGGTAGCAGGCCCAAGCGAAAAAATCCGTGCGACATGCCCGGGCCAAATTAGCAAACCGGAATATCGTTCTCGTTTGCGGGGGAACTGTCCAACGCCAATCTCATGACATTGTTCATCTTGTCCTCGTCGTTCATGAATGTGCTGTAGCGGCGGTTAACACGATTCCATTGCAGGTTCCCGGTGAGCAAGTCGATCAATCCGTCCATATACAGGGTAAGGTATTGATCCAACTCTGGACCAAAAGACGGTAGCTCCTGCCTGCAGACCTGAAAACGTTCGAGGGCTGCTTTAAACAACGTCTCGGCGTAATCGAGTCTCCCCTGGAAATCCAGATGAGCAGTCTCTGGATCCCCTTGTATGACCGTCAAAAGGTTATGGGACGCGCCGTCGAAGCGATATTCCTTCTTGAAGGAAGCAATATCCTGGACGGAGCATAGACTGAGTTCTAGGAGGATGAACGAGGTTTGGAACTTTTCCCCTTACATTGGCAATAAACATCATATCCGTTATGGCATTCTCTATTTCCTCTACGACTGGATTGGCCAAAACATCGTCGGTAATGTAAAGGGAACGAGTGGACCGGATCAAAACGAAGCCCAGGCGAGCGCCGAGCGTCAAGCGACGCTTGAGGATGTACGATTGAACGTCAAGAACCGCCGTGTCCTTGTTCAGAGATGCTTCCTGGTCATGCCTTTCTTGGGCCATATGGATTGTCAGCCTCTCGTTCTCTGCGATGAACCTGGGAAAATTAAAAGAGTCCACTGCTGCTCTGATGCCGTGCATTAATTCACTGTGTCGGGAATACTTTCATCGAGACAAAGTACAGAGCGAGTGGGTTGACCAACCTGCGCATCATTTCAACGTCGGAATGCTGAACGCTTTTTACTTCGCTTTCATCCCGAAGGGTCTTCATCCACAATTGCGAAAGAGCCGGAACGGCTTCGCTTGAACAATGGTCACTATACAGATTTCCTGAGCTCATGTGAAGCGAACGACGAAAGAATACATGCAGTAAATCATCTAACAAGAACCCCGCTACAAAGTAGTTGATTACCCCCCTCAAGTGCTGATGGGAAGCGAGTGGGTATGCCATGGAAGCGAGCAGAGGGGTGTCAGATTGATAGATCTCCTGGTAGTTGGAATCAAAGAGGATAGATCAATAGACAACAGCCGCGAATACATACCACCGCGGAAGGCCCGCCAAGGTTCTTTTCCACCCATATGTTGAATGCAGCTTCAACTTCCTTGTAATGGGGATTGATCTCGCCACCCGGCTTCTCGGGGAGCAACGCGAGGAAGCTGGGAAGACGATATGCTTCTGTGGGCATGAGGGAGCGAGGACGATTTGCTTGCATGACCAGGATCCGAAGTGGAACCGATGCGAACTTACATAAATGATAAAAGTTGACACTGATCAAAAGCACCAAAGTAAGAAAAGCCAGCAGCAAGGCACACAAGTCACGAAAGCAGAAAACGGAGTCACCTACGAAAACGATTCTTTTGTTTCCGTTTCCACCATCGCAGAGGTCCCAAAGAGAGCCACGGGCATTCAGTGACTCTTCCAGCAGCCGACGACGGTGACACGGAATGGCGGACACACGGGGTACTACAAACAGGATAATATACCTTACGGAAAGCAATGCGAAATGCGAGAACATGTGATGGTCAAGTCCGGGATGGAAGGAGCAAGAGGTCCGGAAACAAAGATAAACAATGCCCTCAAGAGCATGGCAACTACAAGATATCTAATGTCCGTATCTTCTGTACGAGATAGCCAGGTGGAACCTCCTTGAGTAGTTGCACGATGATAGGGTGATCAGATGCAACACGTTTGTATTCACTGTGGGATAGAGGGGCGAGCAATAGTGCGCCGAAAGGCTGTCTGAGATGCGCGAAAAGCCGGAACGCTCTGGTAAGCTTGTCGAGTTGTGGCGAAATGTGTGTGGGGGACACGGTATGTGATGGAGAGGGAGAGAGCGCGTCGGAATCACCATCCCTGCCATCCCCATCGAGTGGGGTGAGCGGTTCAACATCATCATCCGCAATCAGATCCCCGAAAGAAAGGGCGGGATCGAGGAGGCACTGGAGCCACGGATGCACGAGGACCAGATTGCTGACACCAGACAAGTCCTCGGTCGTCTTGATCTCGACGTTCCCGAGTGCGGATGTCATGCCGCGATAAATGGCAGGCTGAGGACCACCGCTCGAGATCAATGGACCTCTCAGCGGAAACACGATGCAAGACAAGCTCAAGCGGCGGCTGAAAAGACGCGGCGATGGGAGAACGACGACTCGATCGTATAGCATCACTGCTGACTCGAGATGTCTGGGGGATGTCTGTAGTTCTGTGACCAACATGACCATCTTGTCATATTCAATTGGCGACGGGATAGAGGGTGATGCTGAATCGCGATATACACCAATCTCTGCAGGGAGACAGCTGTTATAGTCGGATGCATTCCCTGTCCAGGCTAGAATCGTGACATCACCTGACCGAGTCAACACCTCTTGCAAGAGACGACCCAGAGCACGTTGTTGGCCCTCGCCATAATTG
>JBBPRI010000500.1:0-13101 GCA_038092955.1 Boletus pseudo-olivaceus
CACGGAGCCTACCCTAAACTACCCAAAGTAGTATATAAGTTAGGACTCCGCCTGTATTAAACTCTAACCTAGTTCTCACACAATCAAGGTGATTTCTAGCCATTCCTTATTAATAGAAGCTTCTCAAACTTCTATTGTTCGTAACTTGACATTGTTACCTCCGTAACGATCGTCCATTCAAACTTCTTGCTTCCATCATCAAGAAGTCCCATCTGTTGCTGACGGCAACATCAAGGAACTCTCTTCGTCATTATTGGACTTAGAGCAGAACATCTAGAAAGTCGACATTCAGTCGACTTCCCCTCGATCACCTGGTTATCCCCAGAAGACCGGACTCTTGGAACTACCAACGGTTCACTCGTGTCAAGACACCTTCCCAATAGGACAACCTTCGGAAGACCTTCCCTATTGTATAATGGACAACTTTACCGTATAACCAAAGATGCGCTACGTCTTGTCACGCAATACCTCATCACGTGACCTGTAAGGAACCCTAGGAACACTTTGCCTGTGCACTTATTACGGATTATCACTAGGTGTGACAATCTCCGTAACAACTGCAAAGGCGATGAGGTCCATCAACAAAATGTGAAGGGAAAATGAAAGAGTCCGATCAGGGATCTCGGACCCAACGGAGAACATAGAAATAGAATAGAGTCCATCCGGGCTCAATAAGAAATGTGAGAGGAGAAAGGGTCCAAGGGTCCGAGATGAAGGAGGAGGCCGATCTGAGATCTCGGACTCAGTAATCAGGGGTTGACTAAGGAAGAGCATTATGCTTGGGATAGGTGACGATCTGGATCTAGATCATCCGTCCATATCTGGTCATGGCTCTAGGAGTTTGGTCATGGCAAGCGGTATCACAGGAGAAGGAACAGGGAGTGGTTCTGGCGGGTTGTTGGATGAGTGGATAGATCGGGAGGGTCTCGGAATTCATAGGTTCGGTGGTGAAGATGGGGGAGATCCCTCCATAGGTAGGGGTTCTAGGATCGGTTAAGGGTAAAGAAAAAGGTACCCCCTCCGTGTTACCAGTGACGGACGTCACATTTGTAACAGCAATGATCTCTTGCTCACTGCCTCCTTCCATTATTTCCCATACTTAGGCCATCCTATTGTTCCCCTTATTTAGACTCACGGAGCCTACCCTAAACTACCCAAAGTAGTATATAAGTTAGGACTCCGCCTGTATTAAACTCTAACCTAGTTCTCACACAATCAAGGTGATTTCTAGCCATTCCTTATTAATAGTAAGCTTCTTAGCTTCTATTGTTCATAACTCGACATCGTTAGTTCCCTAACGATCGTCCATCAATCTTCTTGCTCCATCATCAAGAAGATCTACTCGTTGCTGACGGCAACAGTCAAGGACTCCACTTCGTCACTCTCGGACTTAGAGCGGAACACCCGGAGTCGACATTAGGTCAACTCCCTTCACTCACGTGGTTATCCCCTGAAGACCGGACCTTTGGAACCATCAGTGGTTCACTCGTATCAAGACACCCTCCTGACTAGATAACCCCTGGAAGATCCCCTCACTCGTATACGGATACCGCACCGTATAATTAAAGACGAGTCACGACTTGTCACATGATACTTCATCACGTGATTAGTAAAGAACCCTAGGAACACTTTCCCTGTGTACTTATTATGGATTGTCACTAGGTGTGACAATCTCCGTAACATATAGAGTCTGATGATCTGCGGAGTCAATTGGGAATAGAATGAAAAGGGTCCGGAATGATACTACAGAGGCAGTGAATAATTCCGCCTTGGTTAGGTCCGCCCAGGCTACGTCGGAGATCTCCAAATCGAACAGCATTTGATGGAATAATCCTCGACCAGGATGATCCAGGTAGGATGTGTCGGGGGAAGGTGGGAAGGAGGAGGAAAAGGAAGAGAGGTCCGAGGAAAAAGGGGAGGGGTCCCTCATACTTGTAACAGAGATGGGTAACGAGACGACGAGAGAGTAATCGATTTGAGGAGTTGAAGATGTAAAGTGGCTACTGAGCCTGAACGTTGAAGGCTTAGAGCAGAAGACTCAAGTAGAAGAGCTTAAGATTATGGGATGAAGGGTCCCAGCCTTTATACTACACATGAGTAAGGTTCAAGAGGAGTCTGAACTGTGTATGGTAATACCCTCAGACCTGAGAGAGATACACCATTGGATAGGGCGTAGGGTTGATCAGTCAGCATGACTGAGCAACGACGTCATGAGTCTAGACCAGGGTAGAGGGTCTGACGTCATAGGTCTGGGTCCGTGATGTCATACATCATGTGACTAAAGTCCAGAACGATCTAGAGCGGTGTATCAACACACGTCTAAGACTCATCTAGGTGCGAAGCACTAAGGTAGTAAAGTGTAAGTATAATGTATAATAGGGCTTATGTAGGTAGGAAATAGTCCGTATGACAGTAGAAACTGAATAGTTTCAATATTGGTACACGACCCGAACGGTTCAAAGCTTGACATGCGAGCACGAGATGGTTGTTGGGTGGGTTTTGACAGTGAGAGTGGCGCCCATTGCATTTACTGCGGAGGTCGTATCACTGTCGAACATAACGTGACGTTCGAACGGCGAGAGAGCGGCTTGGTTGGACTGGGCAACGAACGCACTAAAACCGCCAGCGAGTCAGCGGATACAACGCTGCATGATCGCGCACAGGTTGAGGGGGAGTGAAAAGGTAGTCAACCTGTAAAGGGAAAGCAGCGCGAGGTCACAAGTGAGCAAGAAGTTGAAGACTTACCTGATGACCCTCCAACTTGACTCCACCCTCCAACGCCCAATCAACATGACACCGACAAGGCCAAGCGTCCAAACGACTCCACAGACGGGATGGACGATCTATGTGACACTTTTGACAACCTCAAAGGACCTACTGTTCGGCGCTCAACTTGTCAGCGCACTGAATCGCCTTACATGCGAGCGCTGCGTGACGGCCTTGGCACCACAGGCGAATGTTCCAACGGATCCGTGTTGCTGCGTGGAATGCAGCCTATTGAGGCTCGAGGTACCGACGAAGCAGCTAGCGGTGCTGAAGCAGTGGTCAGCGCTATCTCGTGGGACTTAGACAATGAAGAGACCGCTTATGCAATGCACGCCGCGACTCGTGACAGCGAAGCACTCGAACCTAGGACCGTCGCTGAAGCGCGCAAACAGCACAACTGGCCACAGTGGGAAGAAGCGATCAACGCCGAACTCAAGAGTTTGGCCGATGTGCACACATGGGATGTCATACCTCGCCCGCCGAAAGGAACGAATGTCGTCGATAGCAAGTGGGTCTTCAAAATCAAGAAGAACGCTGCTGGCAAAATCGATAAATACAAGGCACGACTCGTTGCGCATGGCTTCACCCAAGTCCACGGCGTTGATTACTATGATACCTATGCCCCTGTTGCTCGTCTTGCATCACTTCGCTTAATTCTCGCTCTAGCCGCACGCCATGACTGGGAGATCAATGTCTTCGACTTCCATAGCGCCTTTCTCAACAGAAAACTTGACGATGACAAGATCATATTCATGGAGCTTCCATCCAGATTCAACAAGTCAGGCTGCGACATACATCGTCCCCCGACTACGAGTAGCCCTCTACGGATCAAAGCAAGGCGCGCTGAAGTGGTACCAGCGTCTTAGCAACGAGTTGAAAGCCTTGGGTTTTCACCGTACTGAAGCAGACTGGGGGGTTTTCGTAGCTCGAATAGGCCATGAAATCTTGTTCCTTGCCTCCCATATTGATGATTGCACAGTGACCGGCAGCTTGAGAGAGCTTGTTCGCGAATTCAAAGCCGAAATCGGTACTCGATTCAAAATCACCGACCTCGGGCCCATTAGCTGGCTTTTAGGCATGAAGGTGACCCGCGATCGAGATCGTCGCACCCTGTTGATCTTGCAGGAACCGTTCGTCAAGGCTATATTAGCCAAATACAACTTTACAGACTCGAAGCCGCTATCTATCCCGATGGACCCTCACATCCAGCTCTTGACGAACCAGTCCCTGAAATCCACTGCCGACATCGCACTCATGAAACAAGTCCCATACCGCTCTGCCCTCGGCTCACTTATGTACCTAGCGGTTGGTACCTGACCCGATATTGCATTCGCCGTCTCAACCCTGGCGCAATTCACTGAGAATCCAGGGCCAGCCCATTGGGAAGCTCTGAAGCGAGTATATCACTATCTGGTCGGTACAAGGAAGTGGGCGCTGACCTATGGAACGGAACGAAAGGGCCTCATCAGGTATGTGGATGCGGATGGCGTATCACAAGAGCATCGGCATGCAATCTCAGGTCACGCTTTCCTCATTGATGGGGGAGCCATTTCGTGGGCATCGAGGAAGCAAGAATTGGTCACTCTCTCCACCACGGAAGCTGAATACGTCGCCGCTACCCATGCCGCAAAAGAGATCATCTGGCTTTGTTGCCTCATCAGCGAAATGTTTCGCCCGCTCAAATCGCCAACCCTCCTCTACTCTGACAATCAATCCGCTATTGCTTTGACCAAGGATAGTAATCACCACGCGCGTACAAAGCACATTGATATTAGGTATCATTTCATTCGTTTTACTATTGATAATGGCTCCATTCGTTTACTTTATTGTCCAACTGATGACATGATTGCTGACACTTTAACTAAACCCCTTCCTTCTACCAAAGTTAAACACTTTGCTTTCGAACTAGGACTCCGCTCCGTTTGAGGGGGAGTATTGAATTTCATACATAGCGTAGTCTATTTGCTTACTAATCTGTTCGCGTTTTTGCCCGCTCGCTTAGTCTCGTCGCACCTCAGTTGGCTACTACACAGTCCACTGAGGTGAGACATCATACCTACTCACTTAACAACACTTACTCACTTATTCCTGTAGCATCTATATCTCCTACAGGTAAATACAGTATAGTTGGCTGCTACACAGTCCACTGAGCATCTATATCTCCTACAGTCTCTTGGGCTCCGTTGCCATCGTCGCCCTTCTCTGGACTGTTTATCACCTCGTCTGCGTTATCGTTGCTCTCGTTGCCGTTACCACCACTCCCATCATTCCCTGTCGTTCCTGCTGCCAACAGTACACTCCCCTCACTCCTATCCATCCTCCTTTCATTGTCTCTTGGGCTCCATTGCCATCGTTGCCATCATTGCCCTTCTCTGCACTGTTTATCACCTCGTTTGCATTATCGTTACTCTCTGCTGTCCATCCTCCTTTCGTCGTCTCTCGGACTCCATCGTTACTCTCGTCTCATTGCCATTACCACCACTCCTGTCGTTCCCTGTCATTCCCGCTGCCAATGGTATGTTTCCCTCGTCCCTGTCCATCCTGCTTTTTGTCTCTTGGGCTCCATTGCCATCGTTGCCATCATCACCATCACCTCATTTGTCGTTATCATTACTCTCCGCTGTCCATCCTCCTTTCATCGTCTCTCGGACTCGTCATTCCCTGCCGTTGCCACTGCCAACGGTATGTTCCCCTTGTCCTCATCCATCCTGCTTTTATCATCTCTCAGGCTTTGTCACCATTGTTGCCCTTTGCAGTGTGTTCCTTCGTCACTGCTATTCGCTGGCTGCTCATCTGCAATTCCAGCTCATGCCAAACAGAATCAACAGTACACTCATCGCCCCTGCCCATCCTGCTTCCACCGTCTCTAGGTCCCGCAGCCATTGTTGCCTTTCCTTGCAGTATGTCCCTTCATCACTGCTACTCACTGGTGGTTCATTCGCAATTCCAGCTCGCCTTATGTAGAGTATATGAATACGATGACTATGTATATGTAATGGTGGATACATACTTATCAAATGTTATTCATAAATGCCTCGAAGCTGGTGCTAGATATTTCAAGGGTCGATATCGATGCGGTTGGACGATCGGCTACACTAGTAGCAGTGCTCCGAGTAGCGCCAGCAGGAAACCCAATATTACTTCCCTCGTTAGCCTGACTGGTGGTTCTGAGGCCATTGCTCCCTTCATTACCCTGACTAGTGGAGCTGCTATTCCCCTTGTTAGCCCGACTAGAGGAACAGCTGCTCCCTCTGTTCATTGGACTGATACTGCTACTACTCCCCTCATTGGCCAAAGCAATTTGGTGAGTCTGGGATGTACTGACGCCGCTGCTACCCGCCGCATCAGCCGGAGCAATTTGGCGAGTCCCCTCGTTGGCCAAAGCAATTTGGTGAGTCTGGGATGTACTGACACCGCTGCTACCCGCTGCGTCAGCTGGAGCAATTTGGCGAGTCTGGGAGTTATTGGGTCTGCGGTGTTCCTGGGGCACTTCGGTACCTGCTGGTGCTCTTGGCGCGCGTTTTTTGCCCTTATCAGACCGTGTGTGACGAGTCTGCTCGACAATTGTATTGTTCTCGAGCTGGGCCTTCCTCTTGGCAGATAGCTCTTCGTACTCTGCTTCTGAGAGTTGTTTCCAGTATGTTGTACCCTTCTCCCAGTTGTTGTGTAGCATCTGTAGTTGGGACAGTGCAGTTGAGACTGCGCTGAGATTAGCAAATGGGATTGTGTCTGGCCAACCTTCGATAACGACATGGTAGCGTGTGACCACATTTCGGAAATATTGGACCCACTGCATTGTAGCAGTAGGTTGTTCAGTGATTTCCTCTGGTACGATCTTGAGAAGCATGATAACAATATGTATATAATGATTGCACTTACGTAGCTTCTTGTTGATGATGATCCTGATCGCCCGTTGAACCTGAGAGAGTTGCTGCTGGTGATTTGTGGCCGCACCTTGGGTCCCAAAAAACGAATGCATCACAGGAAACTGCTTTTAAAAATAAAAACATACCCTTGATACCTTGGATGGCGAAGCCTTCCATTTTGTTCACCAGATCTTGATGGTCAATGCCCATGACCGAACTCATAAGATTTCTGACTCCATCCATTGTGAACACAACCCTGTTCAGTGCAAGGTCAGTAGAACCACGCATTATGAAGAGGGTTGTCTCCGTTCCAGTGTGGAGACGAAGACTATTGAGCTGCAGCACAGAATAAGTGGAAAGAATGCATGCAGCGCAGTGGGTGTAATACTCACCTCGTTCCTGATGGTGCATAGTGTATGGGTGACATTGCTGACCTTCGCACGCGCAGTCGGTTATTTCTGCCTTTTGATCAGCTGAGAGTGATTGGTATTCCATTTGAAACGCCTGCACCAGCCCTGGAAGCACGCCTCGCCCAGTAGCTGATCCTACAAGCCAAAA
This sequence comes from Boletus pseudo-olivaceus, assembly GCA_038092955.1. Classification (NCBI taxonomy): domain Eukaryota; kingdom Fungi; phylum Basidiomycota; class Agaricomycetes; order Boletales; family Boletaceae; genus Boletus; species Boletus pseudo-olivaceus. The sequence goes on from JBBPRI010000500.1 coordinate 7,191, forward strand.
TAAAATAAGTGACCATGAACAAAATTCAGAACGGAGTACTCACCGTTCTCTTGGTTTTCGCGCCCCTTCTTTCAAAAGAAGGCGTTCCAGGCGTTGGTCTTGGTACGTCTGCTCCCAAGAACGCTATGCCCAAGGTAAAGTTCTTGCTGAACGCGGCGCATGCTCCGGTGGTGGGTGGCTGCGATAGCCTTTGTTGAGTTATTGATCTGTAACCACGCATCGTCAAGTGCAGTCCTGAATTGCTGGGACTTCACGCGTCGTTCGGCAGTGATGACTGCATGAGCTTCTTTGCTGAGAATGACCCTGGGGTGCACACCACGCAATGTCTGCATATTGGAATGATGAGTACCGGTAATCGGGGGCATTTTCCCTGCGCTATGACCATGGCGCCATCCTGTACTGATCAGTCTCTTATCTGACGGACTAGCCAACAGATATTGGAATTAGAAATGTAACAGTAGGGACAATAGAGATCTACTGTGAGAGGACAAACCAAGTAAGTTTGAGCATGAATACATAGCAGGGCCAATATTTCAAGGCCCTGCAAAACACCGGCAACAAATGATAATTTTTTCTTAAAGTGGTAATCAGTATGGAGCATAACAAAACATCGGCTCAAACCTCACCCTTTGAACGGTGGGGACCGTGAGGTCTTGCTTGCCATTAACGTCGAGAAGGAGGGCCCTAGCAAGGAGGGCTGCTTGCTCGGCCCGAAGGTTCCATTCCGGCGACATCAACTCCTTCTCCCAATGGCTACTGCGGTGGCGAGTGATGAGTGTGTGCAAGCGTGAAAGTATCCCATGTTCGAATTTGAATTTGTCCAGTACAGCATCTGAGTGAGTGCCGATGCTGACCAACGGCAAGAGAAACTTTGGGTGGTCTTCCGTCAGAACCAAAGATGGCGGCCCTAATAATGTCTCCGCATTTGGCCTAGTCAACTCGAATGCATCAGCGACCCTTTGCCGATTCAACCTTGAAGGGGTCTGAGCATGTGTGGGCGAGGCTTTCACACTAGTAGCCATCTCAGCCACCTTTTTAATTGCCCTTGACTTGGTGGTGGTGGTTTCACCTGCGGAGGGCATGAACTCCTCTTGTGGCAGCGCGGTACATCAAATACGACAGCCAGTGGCTTCCAAAGGGCCAGGGAGATGCTGAGGACCTAATACACTGACTGGATTGGCAGTAGCTTGTAGATAAGTTAATAACTTTGTTCTATGGGAAAAAAAAAACCTACAGCGTTGGATCTTCAGTGGCTTAACAGCCTCCAGACGGCAGCGATTGTTGGAGCAGTGAAGGTGAGGTACCGCAAACTCTTGACAGAAAGCTTGAACCATAACAGCAACATCACCACTGATGCGTGCATCCTCCTCGTGGACAGCGACCTTCTCGGGGGTAAGTGCAGGTTTCACCTGCATACCTGGACAATGAATGAGAACCGATATCCCTCCATCAAGCCGGTCTTGCGTTGTGATCTGTAGGAATAGTGTACATTGATGAACAAAATCAGAAAACCCACTTACGGTGTCGATGGGTTCCATCCAGATGTGAGTTGTATCTGAGGAGAGCACTGTTACGCGAGAGCGCAACTTAACTTCGGCTGTTGGCACTTGTCCGAAGTGCGGGACGACAGTACTTCGGGATGGCCGATTGCGGAATGTAATCCCACCAGTGGAGAGAGGTCCGACGAGGAGAGTTGGATAAAAAGAAGTGAGCAGAATAGAAGCGAACTTCTTTTAATGTTTCGCAGCGAAGCTAAATCAGCGCTGAATTGCATAGATTGAGGTTAAAGTTAATACAAGCGGAGTTCCGACTATTTATACTACTCCTGGTAGTTTAGGGTGGGAACTTCCTAAATAAAGAGGACAATAGGAACAGCCTAAGTGGGGGGAGAAAGGAACACGAGGTAGTAAACGAGAGATTACTACCGAGGAGGAATAGGTCCATTGAAAGGAAAAGGTCCGGACTTATAGAGTCCGATGATCAGCGGAGTCAATCGGGAATAATAAAAAGGGTCCGGAATTATACTACAGAGGCAGTGAATAATTCCACCTCGGTTAGGTCCGCCCAGGCTGCATTGGAGATCTCCGAATCGAACAGCATTTGATGGAATAGTCCTCGACCGGGATGATCCAGGTAGGATATGTCAGGGGAAGGTGGGAAGGAGAAGGAAAAGGAAGAGAAGTCCGAGGAAAAAGGGGAGGGGTCCCTCATACTTGTAACATTATCCCCGTTGTAAGCCTGAAGTTCCATCTCAGGAACTCCAATCTCCTTCGTTGATTTCATAGTTTGAAAGATCCCAGGTGGCGGGATCCATGTCTCCGTAGGCGCAGGCCTGGGCTCGGTGGCCCTCCTCTCGACAGAGAGCACAGCGTTGTCGAGGGCAGCGATATTGAGGGTGTTACAAATGTGACGCCTGTCACTGGTAACACGGAGGGGGTACCTTTTTCTTTACCCCTAACCGATCCTAGAGCCTTCGCTCAAGTCACCTATGGAGGGATCTTCCCCATCTCTATTACCGGACCTATGAACTCCGAAACCCTCCCGGTCTATCTGCTCATCCAACAACCCGCCGGAACTGTCCCTAGTTCCTTCCCCTGCGATACCGCTCGCCATGACCAAACTCCCGAGGCCATGTCCAAATATGGATGGACGATCTAGATCTGGATCATCCCCTATTCCGAGCATAACGCTCTCTCACTTAAATCCCGAATACTGAGTCCGAGATCTCAGATCGGCCTCCTCCTTCATCTCGGACCCTCGGACCCTTTCTCCTCTCACATTTCCTATTGAGCCCGTGATTGGACTCTTTCATTTGTCTTCGGATTCTATTGATGGACCTCATCACCTTTGCAGTGATCTCTCACTCACTGCCTCCTTCCATTGTTCCCCATACTTAGGCCATCTTATTGTTCTCCCTATTTAGACTCGTGGAGCCTACCCTGAACTACCTAAAGTAGTATATAAGTTAGGACTCCGCTTGTATTAAACTCTAACCTAGTTCTCACACAATCAAGGTGATTTCTAGCCGTTCCTTATTAATAGCAAGCTTCCTAGCTTCTATTATTCGTAACTCGACATCGTTAGCTCAGTAACGATCGTCTATCAATGCTCCTTTCATCAAGAAGATCCCTTTGTTGCTGACGGCAACAGTTAAAGACCCCTCTTCGTCACTCTCGGACATAGAGCGGAACGCCCGAAGTCAACACCCGGTTGACTTCCCTTCGTCCACCCGGTTATCCCCAGAAGACCGGACCCTCAAAACCACCAACGGTTCACTCGTGTCGAGACACCCTCCTAGTCTGACAACTTTCGGAAGACCTTCTCCATCCTATACGGACGACCTCACCATATAACTGAAGACACATCGCGTCTCATCACGTCATACCTCATCACGTGACTTGTAAGGAACCTTAGGAACACCTTCCCTGTGCACTTATTACGAATTATCACTAGGTGTGACAATCTCCGTAACAGAGGGTGTCCGGGAGTGATGGTGTTACAGATTGGACAGGTGTATTGGGGACAGTTGACCCATACATGGGCCACGGAATGACATTGGTAACACCGAGGGGGGATGAGCTGGAGGAGACCTGGTCGAGGGGGAACGGAGTCTGGTAGTCTGCGGGGGTTGCAGACCACAGAGGATTCGGAACTAATACCCAAAGTTGGGGAACATACGACAGTGGGAGGGTTTGGAGAGGGACGTGAGGGAGGGGAGGTCCCGTTGGGAATGGGAGGGAGAGGGGCGGGACGGTCCGCATTTGTTGTTCCCACAGGGGAGGTAGTATGAGGGGGTTGGGAAGGGAGCCTGGTGGAGAAGACCAAGGTGCCACATCGACGTAAGATGGGGCGAATGGGTCTGCGGACTGTACCCCCGTCGGCGGCAGGAGGTATGGGGTTGGGAAGAGGTAAGGGAACGGGTGACTTGAATTGGCTCGAGGGGTTATCTCCGGGAGTGAGGGTGGTGTTGGAGTCGTTGTTGTTACAATATAATATTTTCACTTTATCTTATCTAAACTTATCTCACGTGGTTATCTTATCAGCCACGCAATTATCTTATCTAACTGGACTTAGAACTTTTTCTTCAAAACGTCTATGGGAAGTTCCATAGCCTTATCATTTATTCTCACGCACACAGCCTTCTCTTCATTTCCGTGCTGTGCTGCTTCTCTTCCATTTGATGCCTCACACATCACACACTCCTTTAATCTCCATCTCTCCTATATCCTAAAGTAGTACTTATTCACACGCACTGCTTGGTCTGTGCACATTCCTGTAACCTATATAAACCTGAATGAACAACCGAGAGCACCAGTCTGGTTCTCTTGGAGTTTGCCCACAAAGCTTCTCTAGTGAAGGACTCAGTAGTTTGATCAGGAGTTTAGATAAGATAAAGGAAAATATTATACATATTGTAACACTACCCCCCTTCTAGGAATCAGCTTCCAGATGATTCAGAGGTATGGAGCTCGGCTCCGTGTGGTTTTTGTAAGGGTTAAATAGGCCCTCAAATTGGGCGAAGGTCATTGCTAACCGCCGGGTGCATTGGGATGAAGGGAATGAAACTCAGCGATAGTATCCGGTGCTCCTTTCAAGTTCCCTGATGGTTCCCAAGTGCGGTCCTCGTCAGAGTAGCCCTTCCAATGGACCAAATACTCCAGAGTATGGCCTCTTAGGCGAGAATCGATAATAATGTCAACTTCCCATTCGACGTCTCGGTTCTCGGTTACTTCTACCGGGCCAGGTTTAATAACCGGTTGTCCCGTTGATCTTTCCTTATATGGTTTAATGCGTGAGATATTCACGACTGGATGGATCCTCATGGTTCGGGGGAGACGAAGCTCGACCGCATTCGAACCGACCATTTTGATAACTGGAAAAGGGCCTAGCCATCTTTCCGTAAGCCTTTTTGATGCACGTGTTAGATGCAGATTTTCTGTAGATAACCAAACTTTATCTCCTTCCTTGTATAGAGGAGCCTCTGTTCGGTGTTTATCGGCTTGAGCTTTCATTCGCTCTTGAGCCAATAATAAATTATGTTTAGCTTCTTCTAAACTCTTAGCCATGTCATCGGCAAACTCCTTAGTGGCTGGCGCTTTAGAAGCACATTGTTCAATTCCCATGTGTGGAATGTAACTTCGTGTGAGTTCAAAAGGGGTTTTCTTAGAAGATGCGCTTATTTTAGAATTATATGAGAATTGTGCAATCGGAAGCCAGTCCGACCAATCTTCTTGTTTTTCTGAACAGAACAATCGGAGATACTGCTGGAGATCCCGATTCATTCGTTCTGTTTGCCCGTCCATCTGCGGGTGATATGCTGTTGATAATTTAGATTGAATTCCCAGTCGTTTGCAGACTTCCTGCATGACTTGGGAAGCGAACTGCGGGCCTCTATCCGATACAATCGAATTAGGTAATCTGTGGTTCTTCCATATGTTATGCAAGAATAGCTTCGCCGTGTCTAGCACAGTAGTGGTCTTCGTGCATGGAATAAAGATAGTTTCTTTTGAGAATCGATCAACGACCACTAGGATCGAGTTGAATCCATTAGATAGGGGCAGATCCATGGTAAAATCCGCGGTGATGTCCTGCCATGGTCCTTCAGGGACCGGTAAGGGACGCAACAACCCTGCTTTAGGCTGGTTCCCAGTTTTCATTCGTGCGCACCTGTCGCAACGAGAAATATAATTTAAGATGAATTTGGCCATTTCGGGCCACCAATAATATCTTTTTACGAGTTCTATGGTCTTTTCTTGACCTGGATGACCAGCGACGGGAGAGTCGTGGCAGATTTTTAGAATTTTCATTTTGATTTCATCAACATCGGGGACGTAGATCTTGTCTTCCCGATATATCACTTCATCGACCCTGCATCCATGCTTTGTGCACAGGTCTTTCACTTCGCTCTCTT
>JBBPRI010000501.1:0-13100 GCA_038092955.1 Boletus pseudo-olivaceus
TATCTTATCTAATCTTTTCATCACATGTGGTTATCTAATCAACCATGTGGCTCATCTTATCAAGATAACGGACTTGTAACTTTTTCTTTCTTTCGCGACTCATGGACGCTCTAGACTCTTTCTATTTCTCACGAGATCCAATCTTGTTCTCACGTTCATTTCCGTTTACTTCTCTTCCATTGTGACGCCTCATGCATCACAATGCACATCACACACTCTTTTAATCTCCATCATAATATATATATCCTAAAGTAGTACTTATCGTACACGCATAGCATGGTCTGTGCGCACTCATGTACCCTATATAAACCTGCAATGCAGACCAGGGAACCCTCAGTTTGGTTCTCCTGGAGTTTCCCCTCAGAGCTTCAGACAGTAGAGCTGCCCTCCTCTCTCTTCCTCTAGTCCCTGGAACTGGTGATAGTGACCTGATATGTAGCTTATAGCTCTTTGGGTTGTTTCACTATCTTTGTAGACACCAGATTGGTGTGAATTTCTGGCAGAAATTTACTCCTAGGAGTGACTGGATGGTCAAATCTTCTGGTCATAGGATTCCATTCATCATCTCTGAAGTGATATCGCAAGCGCAGCAGTCCGACCACTCCTGGATGCTTATTCAGCCAATCACTCTTTCCCGCGCCAGACATTTTCTTCTGCAATCTACCTCCAAGCTATCTTTTTTCATAGTGGCCATCTATGTCGATGCCAATATGGTTGTGTCCCAGTATGTTATAATGCAAACTGGCCGTGGCAACACAGAACATATGAATATCCTTTACCATGATAAGGTGGTCAGTGTTCATGACAATGTTATATTCAGCTGCTTACGGAAGCGCGCACAGGTGTGCATTCATCGGAAAGACTTCAAAGTGACCGAGCATGAAGAAGTGGTAGATTTTCTGCGCGAGACGTATAATCTGGCAACACAGATCACTGCATTGTCTGGCGACTTGGACCAGCTCAAGGCAAACAGCCCGAAAGACATCAAGGATGTCGCGCACAAAATCCTGTCGCTCAGCTCGAAATATGCGAAAACAAAGACAGCCGGTGATACTGTCATGGACTCTATTGCGGAAGCCCACGACGGGGCGGAGGGGCCAGAAGATGAGGCAGCTCAACCTCCAGAGTTTGGGCTCATCCACTGGCAGGCCTTCAGTATGGCCATCGGTCCCGATGGTACCTTCTTCAAGAACTGCCCAGAGTGGCTGTGCGTACGCCCCTAACCACTGGTTAGATTTTCCCTGGCTCGACACACCCACACGCTGTCAACACAAAGTTTCGCGCACGCACCATCTCCATCATGTCTTAGTTATGACTCTCCGTATTTAAACCCGCATGTTCCTACCGGGTTGTTTTTTTTATTCCCTAAGCATTTGCATCGCATAGGACGATGGCGACAACGAAATTGTTGCTTCTCCTCGTAGTGGCGATTGGTCAACAGTATGCGTTCAAAGCGCCCAACGTCCGACCTCCTTCCGAGGAACTACGCGAACTACGCGGCGCAGAACATGCAATACCCTATGTCGTTGTAATTGCGAGCGTGCGTATCCGAGTTGGAATCTGAACCTGTGGATGCTGACTTGAGCCTACCCATCTTCTGAATATAGACTCTGACATGGTCCTGGGTGTTCCTCGAAGGCTCGGTCCTCTTCGCACTGAGCGGCTACTGTCCACCCGCTCTTGCCCACCCTCTCCTCTACGCCCTCCTCCCCACCACCCTCACCCTCACCCTCACCCCAGACCCCTGCACCACACTCGCCTCGCTCACTGCCCTCACCCCCACCTTCCTTACCGGCTTCTTCATCGCCCTCACCGGCACCCTCCTCCGCGCGCACTGCTACTACACCCTCGGTCCGAGTTTCACCTTTGAACTCAGCATCCGCCCTTCTCACTCGCTCATCACGGAAGGCGTGTACGGAGTCATACGGCACCCGAGCTATACGGCGCTTTTGATGGTCACGACGGGGTGGTTGCTCTGTGCGTTCGATCCACAGGGATCGGTCGTGGCTGTGTGTGTGTCATGGGTTCAGGCGTCCAGTGGGAATGGAGGCCGAGGTGGGAACGGGGATGTGAATGGAAACGCGATTGTCACGGGCTTGTTGGCGTGCGCATGGACGACGGTGTTGGGCGGGCTGTACCTGGTCGTGCACAAGCGGATGCTCAAGGAGGACGCGATGCTCGAAAAGAACTTTGGGGAGGAGTGGCGGGCGTGGGCGAGGAGGGTACCCTGTCGCTTGGTCCCTGGTGTCTATTGAACGGTTCCCAGCGTCGAAAAGCGAACGCGATGTTGGAAGGATGACACTATCATCTTTCGACACGAACACAGTTTGGTCGTCACTAGTGCATGATGCGCAGAGAATGCTTGAAGATGAATTGTATGATATACAGGATAAAATGTATGGACCTAGTCAACAATGTCGCCATGGGCTTGACACTCGAAAGATTCGAAAGTGATGTTGTTCATGGGTCTACAACGTTTCTCGTTCATAGGATGAGATTTGAATGGGGAATAAATCATTCGGTGTGATTTTTGGACTGTATCAGCTGGACCACCGGCCCCGTGAACCCTTCGGACCGGAATCGCGCCACGTAATAATAGTTTCCCCCGGTCCCCTGTACCCGGACCAAAGTCTTCGTAGCTCGATCACCACAGTCCACGGGAGAGTTTAAACGTTTCCCTACGACGGGCCCTTTGGCGGGTCTTCGCATGGTCAGAGAAAACGCCAATGATATGTCACTTAAATACTACTATACCTTCCAGGTATGTGGTATTCATAAACAATGTTTTGAGTTTATTTGGCACTAACAGTGAAGGAAGGTTCATGGCATGCATTCCTGCAGTGGAGTAGAACATTCAGATAATTCAAAGATAATATTCTCCACACCGGCTTTCTTTCTACCACTTGGAGACCTATTCAAACTCTACTCCGAGTCCAGCCGCTATGGCTCCTTTACACAACTTTGCAAAAAAGGGTTGTGCAAACGCATCAACGTCAACTTCACTGATACGCCACCATCCGACTATCCCGCTTCTAGATCCTTTTCCGTCCCGCCCCATTCCCTTCGGTGACGTGACGTCGCCGGACTCTGGTTTGAGAGGCCGAAAGCTTTCTTTACAATGTTCTTTGGCATGCGGGCAATGAGTCCCGAGGTGTGACCCAGACGTTCAAACGTTCAGGTTGCGAACATCGGGACACATGTACATCCGAGTCAGATCAAACGAGGCCCTTCCAAGTGCATAATATCCCAGATCCGGGCCGGGGGGGGGGGTATAAGAAGAGAGACTCTGGGTGGTTGTCGCATCCATCTACTAGTCACCATACCCCTCCCTTCACCTGGATAACACCATCCATGCTTCGTACACTTATCTCCTTGGCCTTCGTCGGCGTTGCTTTGGCTAGTCCCACCGGGTTGCTCGAGTCTCGACAAATAGTCGGATATCCACCGGGAAGTGATGATTCCAGTCGTGCATCCTGCTTGTCCCTTCAGAACAGTTGTAATGCAACCACTGTCAACCTCAGCAACTTCTATAGCTACGTTTCGTGCATCATGCTCACGGCGTGCTCCCAAGATGTCGAGAACCCCGCGCAGGTCTTGCAAGCAAGCGGCGCTCCCGCCAACCAATCCCGCCTTACCGAACAGGTGGGTATCGTTACCCAGACTAGCCTATAATCACTGAATGTTCTGAGGATCTCTAGACCTTCGATTCCATGTCTGGCGGGAACCCATACATGACTCAGCAAAATTATATCGATGCCTACTACGGCGCAGTCTCGCAGACACCCAATGGTACATACCCAGACAGGTAGATTTCTTGCTAATCACGTCTTGCCAACGCGTGTACTGAATTGGTTCAAGTGTTATTTACGTCATTGAACAATGGCAGGCCATCGCTGCATGGACTGGCTTCTGTGACACGTTGAACATCCCCTACAGTAACTTTGCAGTACGAATCGTGGGTACTAATGTGATGGGACGCGTAGCTAACATCCTCTCCAGGATTGGCTGGAATATTCCTCTGTTCCTGGGATTTGCCCTGCCGTATCCTCCTGTGATCCAACCCTCGCAGCCATTCTCAAGCCTTGTGTCCCGCAACCCATCACCGACAATGGCTCATGTGCCGAAATGGTGGCGCAGTGTCAACTTTGGGTCACGGGTGGCCTGTTCCAGAACGAGTACTGTGTCCTCGCAAGCTTTTGCTATGCGTGGAGCAACACGGATGTTCTACTCTTGGACGAGTACCCGCCACAATACGTGACTCCCACTACCTCCCAGCAAGCAAGGCTGTCTGAGGCTGTATTCAATAACATGACCGACGGCGCACCCACAATGTCTCAGCAGAATGCTATCGATGCCTACTACGCAGCATTGGTATGTTATCAACTTTGCTAGTTAGCTATCACCCTTTTAATCGAAAAAATCACTCCCAAGACTGGCACGTGGACATCTGCGGGTGGATCCTTTGGAGCGTATGTGCCTGTGAAGACGGCGAACAACGGCCCATATCCTACTTCGTGCGCGAATAGTGTGCTCTTTCAACAATGGGCAGTCAAACTAACTTGATACCTCCTTAGGCCTCAATACGTGATCGATTTCTGGGCAATCATCAGTGCATGGACCGGGTTCTGCGACACGCGCAACATTCCATACTCGAACCTCGCCGACTACCTCTCGTACGCTGCGGGAAGCAACTATCACCCAACTTGTTGATCGGCGGAAGTGGTCCCCATCTGGTCTCTTGTATTGCTGATATCGTTCGCTGTGTCACCGACGAGATCAATCCTAGACTTTGGCTCGGACCCTCCAGTCTTGTTGCTAGCACAGATCACGATTTGTCGGACTTTTATCTCTAGCCAGACACTTTAATTCCGTCGACACAACATTTTGCACCTTCCACAAGTATTTTCAGAACAGGCAGTTTTTCTACTGGATCGTTGAATTATCGCTTCGTTTTTTTTTTGTTGCGTTTTTGGGGGACATTTGCATGATTATGATATAGTAGTACGAATGCGATGACGAAGTTCTCGTTTTCTCCTCGTCGCAGCGATCGCCCCACATTCTTTCCATTAATGTTTCACCTTTATTCGGTACTCGTAGCCATTGGACAGTATATAGCGTACAATGACGAACTGATTTGCAGCTCGAAGCTTCACCCGTCACCCCACTTGAACCGACTAATACTACCCGCCACGCTCTCGACCGGCATCAGCCTACCCCCTATAGGTTTATTGACCTGTAGGAAGGATCGTACAGCTTCTTTGGTCACGCAAGCACAAGTTGACATCAAACATCAAACATCATGCATTCATGTCGCGACGTGTCGATCGAGTGACGGCGGTGATACGAACGCACCATTTTGAAAGCGGATCTTGACTGTTTGCGAATTGGGGAAAAGCAAGTGCTTGCATCGTTGATGAGTAGCACTCAACCCAGCAGACCGTTTATAACAAGCGTACCTACAATGTCGCTCAGCGCGGCAAGCTAGCAGGATTACACGACATTCAAGTCAGTCAGTCAGTCAGCAAGATAGGCGGACACGATGACCTGTAAGTTACCATCAGGTGTGGCACTGGAGTCGGTGCGGGCACTTTACACATCCATTCACTTGAGTCTGTACTTGTACAAGTAATACAAAGTTGAACAAACTCTTTGAAATCGGCGAGATCATTACAGAGGAAAGAGAACGCCATGGGGACTACATCACATACACCCATTGATATCATCGTTTTACCATCTTATCTGGGCAGGCAACTCATACAAGAGGTCGCAAGCCGTTCTGTAATTTGTCGCGTCGTTACAAGTTTCCTCGTATCGGTGTGATAAACATCCACCAGTCAAGTGAACGGTATGAACTCAATATACGTATGGAATAATACGGTAGGGAACGAGCTGTTTGTACTTTTCCCAGTCTTTGCCATACCTGCAACGTTAATGTCAGTCAAGTCACCTCAGAAGAAACAGACAGATTTGGAAACGCGATACTCACTTCTTTTCACAATTCTCGTCATCCCTCCTCTGCCTATGAATGAGTAATACGGCGAAGTAAACGACGTAGAAATACGTGATGGGAGTCTCGAATCCTGTTGGGAGAGACCACGCAAGCGCCATGATGAGGTCACCCCTATGAAGTAGGAAGTAAACGCGGAATGAGCATCATCTCTGCCAGAAAAGAGAGGTGAAAAACGTACAAGTAGTTTGGGTGGCGCGATCGCCCCCACCAACCCGACGTGAGCAACTTGGATCCCTTCTCCGTAGTAAGGTACTTTAGGTCTATTTCGCTGATTATCGGTCACGGGGACTGTCATCAAGTTTAATCACTCACTCTTTGGGTTCTCGCCATTTCTGAAGTCATTTTTCTCCCCATTGGCATCTCGGAAGATCCAATAACCGAGTACGTTGACAACCAGAATGCCGACGGTGCTTACGAGATCAAGTTCTACAGGTCTGAAGACAAGGTAACGTGCTTGCAGGGAGTATACAAAGGGTACCCAGGTGAGATCGCCGACAGCGAGCATGAATCCAAACCCATCGGTCGTGATGTCCATGGTTGTAAAAATGGCGGGCTGTACATTCGTCAGTATACCAACCATAGGGAGGAAAAAGTCACACACACCTCATTGTACAATCCATCTGTGACATAGAAACCCTGGAAGGCGAGGACGAGCCACATACTCCACGTGACGTTTTCCCAACCACCACGCCTCACGGCTTGCGCACAGAGCATGCTAATGTCGATGAGAAACCAGAGGATGAGCCCAGGGCGGAGCTCATTGAACGATTTGATATCGAATGAGCCGATAGAGGGGTTCAGTCCGCGACCGATGTAGAACTGAAAAAACGCGTCAGACGTGTAAAGAGGAAGGGATAGAAGGAGATCAAAACGGACGTCATAGATTGGGTTACCAGAGTTGCCGCCGAGTGCCAGCAGCGCGCCTGCTCTGAAAGAGCCAGCATACACCACCACCCCCTGCACGACGGACATGATGAGGGAAGCGGTAAGGAAACCGAGCCATTTATCATAGATAAAGGTGAATGATTCTGGACCATAACGAATGATGTAGCCGGTAGTGATACCCAGAGCGAGGAGGAAGGTTGAAAACGCTACATGACACGGGACGATGAGTCAACGATACTTTCACGCGGTAGAAACAGTGACGCGTACCATTGATCTTGTATTTTTTCTTCTCCCCGTTTCTCATCGTGACACCTTCTACCCAATCGCCCGGCAAGACAGCCCACGCGACGACACAGAAAGCATACCAAGCCAAGTAAGTCAACGTAGCCTCTGTGTCCCAGAGACTGGTCCACCACTGCTTGTCGGTAACAGATTCCTGTACACGGGCAGCCAAGAGAGAAGGGGAGAGGACGTAGGAAGGTGGACAAGCACCAGCAGACTCGGAGCAACCAAAGTAGAGGAGGTAGGTCATGATGGGTACACCGACGGTGATGAGGAAGGCACCAGGCGGGCCCATGAACTCATAGGTGGTTGTGCGTGGGTTGAGCAGGTCATTTGCGGGTTTTGTTGAGGACATGACCGTACCACAACGGCGAGGACGCAGACAAGGACGAGGATGTGGTGGCAACAACGAACGGAGTCGCGCCACTCCACCCCGTGTGAACTTTGTTGTAGCAACACCCGAAATGGCAAGTCGTTCCGACATAGGACCCGGAGTTATATAAAGCGTTTTATGTTCATCATGTCTCCAGAGAACTGGTCGACTCGGACCCAACAGTTAAGACGTTAAAGTACCAACAACGTTTGAAGGATCGATACCTACAATGCGTGTCGAGCGAATGAAGCGACGCACCTTGTTTTGACATACTATCTCCACCGTGTTCATTTGTGGCGCGTCATCCCTACACCTTCTGGCCCTTTCATCGGAGTCGCCACCTTTTCCACGTCTCTGCACGTCAAACTGAGTCTCGTCTGCCTCGGTAGCGTCCCTCCGTAGCGCAGAACGTTTGCCATGTCCTCTGCTCGGACTGTCTGCCAGTTCGATAGCACGACCTCTTCCCCAGAAGGGCACCGTAGTCTTCCGTCACCCAAGAACACGTCGTGCGTCACATCGTCTATTCCGTGTAGGTGCGAGGCATACAGATCGCTAGTCGTGATGATGACACTCCGGGGCTCGAGGAACACAGACAGAACCGGCGTCGGATGAATGGCTCGTCCTGAACCGACGTGTGTCCGATCGTTTTCCGAGCTGTAGGCGTAATAATGGAAGACGGTATGCGAACCCAAGGATATGGTCCCAACCACGGGATAATACAAAGGGCCATCTTCATGGGGCTTGGATTTAAAAAAGTAGATGAACCGATATGACTGTAAATATATCCCTTTCCTCACCATTATGCCTTGTCCGGGAAGATACTGCACGTCTCGTCAACATACCATGCGATACTAGGCGAGCGCAAGCTACTAACCTCGTTGAGGATGACATGATTCGGTTCTTTGTGCGGGGAAGATTCAAACGCTTTGGTCTCCTTCAAGCGTCTTATGACGTTGGGACTAAACCCACTTAGCTAACGCTGGACGATAGCTCCCACTGGGAAGGGGCTCACTAGGAATTTATAAATGGCGGCATCTCCTTGCGGAAAAGAAAGTTCTTTTGTACGATCTCACCGCCTAGCCAGAATGGTTATAGTTGAAGCTCAAGCGCCCGAAACATGACGAGCAAAAAAGCAGGCTTACCCCATAGCTGCAATCTAAAAAAAAAAATAACACATTAGGACGTAAACGAAAAAGAACAGACCACGGAAAGCATATAGTACACCGCGAGTCCGATGGGCGTTACCTGCGATTTCCAAGCGATTTCCATTTGAGCTTGGGTGATTCGTCTATCTAACTACATGGTGTCAGTGCGCTGTTATGCGACAAGAGTTCGCGTGATTTTATACGAGTAGCGCGCTTATCACGTATATGGATTGTGTCAGACTTGCCTTGCGGAGAAGGTACCCCTCTTCTTCGACGGTGATGAAGTCCGGGATGTAATGCGCGGCTGCAGGGGCGGCAGTTACCAGGAAGTCGTTGGAATCGACAGTGAGTCCGCGTTGCATGCTAGCTAAACCTCGAAGGTTAATTGGCAATGTCGTACTCAAGACAGTGATGGGATAAATTGGCAACTAATTGATGTGACTTGGTCGTCGAGATCCCACGACGGGGAACTGCGTTGATTGGTTATGTCACCGGGCCAGATTATCGTCTGCGAACAAAGCTGAGTTTTATCACAGTGATGTTCGAGACTCTGCGCGCACTCATAATCACTGGTTGAAACGTTGATCATTGGACAGGTTCACAGTGTGACACAGCATCACCACCGAGTCGGTTCCCCGTCCATTCTAAAAATTGCTCAGCGTAGCTAACCTTTTCTTTAAAAAATGTATAGACAGGTAACGGATAAAGCAAAGTTAGTTTGTGCTCAGATGAACCGATCTGAACTACTCCTCGGAAGCCAGGTAATTTCGCACTTGACGATGGAGCTCTGAATTCAAAGGGTGGTTGCAGCGATGTACATTCCTGATTCGCTTCCTCTCGCTGATGAAAACGCGCTCATTCTATCTAGAGAAGGAGGCCACAGAGATGATCAGCATATAGCTCTTGAGGGGGATAGCTATTTTCGTCCCTCAGATCGATCCGACTTTATCGTGGACCCGCTCTCAAGCGGGAGTGTGCTACGCCGTCCAATTCCCGAGGCCACCCTCGACCTCTGTCCATCCCCATTAATCTATCAGGTCCCTTGTTCGTATGCCTCCCTTGAGAGATAGTGAATTGGTCAGCACAGCAAGTTGACCAGTTACATTGTACCCCCTCTAGGTCCGCACAGCAACACACGTGTATGATCCCATCGATCCCACAGGAAAAAAAAAAAAAAACTCGCAATTCGGCTGTGTTCGAACGGGTATGTAAATATACTTTCACGAAGACTGAAATGCTTAATTTACATGCCAGCACCTGTCACCATTCTCATGGACCGAACCCCCGAAATGAGCGTCGCGGAACGCTCGTACGGGCACTGTGTGCTCCCCCCATCCGCGGTGATGGCGGCAGGCAACGGAGGCGAACATGAACAAGACAAGATCCGTCGCGTCTTCAATTTCGTTTGTTTTATTTTTCTTTTCTTCATTTCGACTTGGGCGTCCTGAGGGGGTACAGATCGGTCTATCATTTATCACGAGATGAACCGTGTGATCGAAGGAGCATGGCCATTGAGGTCCGTGACGGATTTCCCCGAACAAGACTCAGCAGACTGCGGCCATCCTATATCGTCGACGATGCTCCAATCGCCAGATGACCTCGTGCGAAAGAGAGACAGCCCCCATCACAGACCAGGACCACCTTCAGACCAACGAGGCAAACCACGATCCCGCTGTTGCACAGCCATTATCTGCGGGTGGACCCCGTGGACGAGGCGCTGATAACGACGTTCGACTTCTAATTAGAACCGTGATGGTGAGAAGGGAACACGCAAAGACGTTGATTGGGTTCGTAATCACTAACAATGGTTCTCAATTCACTGTGGTGCAGAGTCCCTGAATGTTTTCGCCTAGATTGGGGCGGCAATCATTTAATAATCCGGTCCCTCCAAAATCCGAGGTGATCGTGGATGCTACCTGGGCGAGTCGCGAGCGCTTGGCGGGCCAGGGTTAAACGTTCGATGGTCTGGACCCCAATCAGTATTATAATGCAATGGATTATGGGATATATGTATATTCATCTACGAAGCGTCCGCCTGCGGCCTCCCGTCTGGGTCAAGACTTCCATGTCCTGCATGCAGGACGGGAGCTCGCCCAAGAAATTGAAATGGAGCGGTTTCATCGTGTGAACGGATCCATTAATTTCTGAGCGCAGCCGGAAGCGAGGAGATGTTGCAAGAACGGCTTGGAAAAGTGGACAAGTCTATTTTTGTTGCTCAGCGGATCTGGCAAGGGATGTAAGCCAAGGTGAGACGAGGAGGGGAAATTTTCCCAAGAGGAGAGCAGAATGACGTACACTGGTACGTAGACGCACGGATAGCCGCGACGGTTGCAATTACTGCAACTGGGTCGACTACCATCGCACTTGAGCTTCCGGCCTAGGGGACGGGGACGGGGACGGGGACGGGGACGAGGTCACTGAGCTCGAGTCAAGGGCAGGGTCGGATGCAGGGCATACCTCGACAGAACTGACATGCCATCGGGGTTCTTCGGGGTACTCTCGGTATCTCTTCAACTCCAGTGGGTTTGTATTGGGGATACATTGGCTAGGGGACCGTGATGAATGAGCGGACATGCTCGATGAGGGGAAAAGGACGGACCCTGGACATTAAGTGTACTGACTGTGCTTGGCAAGGGTGGAGGGCAGTAAGGTGTCAGCCAGGCAAAATAGGGAGGGTGGATGAGATGTTCATGGATGATTCGGGCGGGCGCAATTTATGCTGTAGAGAGAGGGGTAGTCGCTAGCGGACAAAACATCGAAAACTTGGCGAAATACGTATTCCCAAGCCTGTACAGCCTGACAAAAACGCAGCAGGTAGAGCACTTCGGCAGCGTTAATATAGAAATGGTCATAGAGACTAAGTCAAATGCTAGATTTAGGAAAGAGAGACCGCGCCGCATCAGAGACATTTTCATTGCGGGCGAGCGAGCGAAGCGACCTGGTTCTGTCCCATCTAAGGGCCTTGATCACATCCGAGGCACGTCGTCACGCTAACTTTTGGGCCATCATAAGGGGTAATCAGACCGAACTTTGAGCACAAACCGATGCACCGTCTCCCCTTGTCTCGCGGGATGAACTCACCGGAATGTACAAGGATCAATCACAGTGCAGTAGAAATGCCGACACGTACGGTATCGCTGACGTGGAACTTATTCTTGCCTGGCTACGGCATATTCGCTCGAAAGCCATCGCCATCGACTCCTTCAGGTGCGCGGCGGCGACTACGTGGAGACGAACGACTATACTGATCGTTTACAACGACGAGACGACTTCTGGCGAGGATCAGCCGTACATCCAGCCATGGTAAGAACGGCATCAACACACTTCCTGTCTTCTCTGTCGCTCACACGAGAACGCATTCCTGTTCGTCTATGTACATATGACTCGCCTCCTGAACCCACACAGTCAACTCCAATCACCATCACGTCAATTATGTAGGCCTTTGTGTCACTGATCCCCCGAAGTCTCCCGTCCTAAATACTTTCGTCACCGTACTTCCTTCACATGTCAATGCCTTTAGGACGTCTCGTAGATTCCCGGTCGATGCGTTCACAAGACGGATGCGAAGAGGAGGCGGAGCTGGTCCCAGTACGTCAAATTCCTTCACCTTTCATTCGCGCAGCACTGGGGGTATGAGAAACCAACAAACTCTCAACTCCTTCATCTTGTTGCTAGGAAGATGAGAACGGCATGTATTGACAACAAAGGCGAGTGGTGGGATGACGGGACATTCAATTGCTTACTCCTGTCAGACAGGGAGATACGTATCGAACGTCTTCCTCCCGTCTAACGCCCACCTTGCATGCCTCGGCCATTTAAAGATAGATGACAGTGATCGAGGTATGGTTCTGTCCCATGGAGCGCACCTCATCAACGGCGCAAATCTTGCACTGATCTTATTATACTGTGCTGAGCTCATCATGTACCAGGTCTAAACTTACATCCAAACTCCCGAAAAGTGGCGCTGTGCGCGTCTCAGCCCGGAGACTATACGTGTCTTGTATTTACCCATCGACCTCGGGTGTCTAACCAATCATCCTCCCGCTACACTACTCCGATTCGATCTCCATCCAGACGATCTCCATCCAGATCTACAGCGCCGACATCATCCCACATGCCCCTCAAGTGCGTCGTGACCCCTCGTTCCACACGTTTGATGAGATAGATTGCAGCCCAGGCGTTCATAGCGCCCGTCGATACCGTACACTCCCACCGATGACCATCGACGCCATACCAGGACTGCAATCCGATATCAATCACATCATTCCTATTCCCTTTTTTTCGGAGATCGTGCTCCAACTTGCGCCGGAATCAATCGATCACACGCCTCAAGTTCCTTCCCTACACCCACAATCGACCTTTAGGCGGTGTCGTTCCAGCCCCGCGTTTTCGCGCGATGACACTG